>LAVV01013838.1:22012-32286 GCA_001263375.1 Puccinia sorghi
CCTCTGGTCACTCTATATTATTATCAGTCACTCAATATTATAGTTTTACAATTACACATACCCTTATATATTCTATCATACCCTTTATAACACTTTCATAAGGCCCTTGGTTCCAGTCCTGGTCAACATCTAGGTCTAACAGGTTCCTTTACCATTTGGCTATTTCCCCTTTCAAAACTCAAACCCTTTATCAATTCATAACCCCCCATCACTAGCACCTGTGTTCAATCCCTGGTTGAAGCACTTGCTCCCACACCTCACATCTCATTGCTCATTACTTATCACTTATCACCACTCATCATCACTCATCAGTCATAACTCATAACCCATCTTATTCAACACCAACCTCTGTTCAAATACCACTCTCATCAATCACCTCATCCACTATCCAACACCCTTTTTTTATCAGCTATCCAAACCCAAGCCACTCCCTGAACAACAGCAGTATCTTGATACACCCCTCCTATCACTTTATTAAACCTTCCAATTCAAGATTGGGGGCTTGTTTAGTGTTGAGAACCACAGAAAGGCAGAGGTATCCTCATTCATCCCTTTCTACACTCAGCAAAAGTTCTTCACTGAGACTTTTGAGCTTGACAACATTGTCCTCTTTAAAGTCAATATCAGTTAAGTGAGCTGAAGCAGCTAAGACCAAGAATGGAAGGCCAATTGTTTAAGGACTGGCTTGGTTTTCTTGAACAAGGAGCAGGGATGGCTGCAGTGAAGATACTACCAAGATGAACTGTCCAAGCAGCATCCAAGTTTGTAGAAAAAAATAGCAGCATTCTAATCCAGCAGAGTATGATCCTTTACTCAATGCTGCTGATCTGCAAGGGGAAGGAAAAAGTAAATCAGATTGTGGTGTTTGCTTGGTGATTTAAGGTGTCGAGGGAGGTGGACAACTTGTTCTACAAGCTTATGTGGGTCCTCACTGGCAGCTGCAGAGACTAGGCCCACCAACCTTAGACCTTTCCTCAAAGTAGCTTGGAGATATGAGTAGTGGCAAATGAGACAGAAACAATGATTTGATTGATATGGAAATGAGAACTGGCTGAGTTGGTTTATTTCCTGAGAGGAGCCAGAAGCAATGTAGAGGAATTGAGTAGGGCTGAGAGGAAGGTGGTATTAGCAAATGGAAGATGAAATTGTTGGTTTGAAGCCCCCCCTGTTTTCTTTGCAGCAGCCTTGCATTTACAAAAGTCACAATCTAACTCTTTGATCATATTCAGTTGAAAATAACTGGCAAAATAAGTTGGTGTAAGCAACAAGGGGACTGAAGTTGATGTTGTACCTTGCAGCGCGTATGTAAGTAGTTGTTGGCTGAGAGTTGTAATCTGACTAAATTTAGAGGCTCACAAGTGACTGGAATCTAGCCCATTGCCAGAATTAGCAGGGACTGAAGATCTACGGTTACAACTTGTAAATCTGGCTTTACAGGGGACGCGGAAGCGACGGAAAGTGCTCCAATATCTTTTCCAAATCAGTGCTGTGAATTGATACTGTAGGATTAGCTCCATTGGGATTGGAATGTATAACTTACCTCAATCAACACTGGGTCCACTATGCTAACGGTAGCGTTAGCGTAGCGCAAACCATTTTTTTTCGTAGCCGTTAGCAGATTGGTGCTAACGCTACCGGAGCGCGGCCGAAGATAGGCAAGAGACATTGACAGCAAGTCTTCAGCTAATAATATATTCATAGCCTGCATCTACAAATGAATATTCCTACCATTCCATAGTGGCTGGTGTGTGTTGGATAATCTTTGAAGCAAAAGGAAAAACTGAAGGCAAAGGTGAATTGCTGTGGCATTTTTTTGCAAAAGAAGGGAACAATAAAGAACCCAAGACACCAAGGACGGATTCATTAATTATCTTATAATAATCATCTTTGCAGATCCCCAGCGCGACGACGTCAACATCCACTAGACCCTCCCGGGTGGAACAGGGGGCTTGTGCGTCAAGCTTGGCAACCTTTTCTTGGAGTGGCCCATCTCAGTGAGTTGACGACCGTAGATAAACCAGACAGTTTCATCAGGTTGATTGTAAAAGTTTTCTTCTTAAAATACCACTTTCTCCTTACTTTCTGGGCCCCATTCCGGCCACATCCGTCATCAAGATTCTCCTCATCCCCTGGCTGAGCTCTTCAGGAGTTCTCTTTTTTTATCAGGATTCCATATAAATAAATACATTGAATTCATGACCCCCTGAAATTTCTCAGTGTCTTTCTCCTATTGTTGTGACGAGCTCCCCCCCAAACCTTGCCCAGACTTGCCACTCCCTGTCTTTCGGATAAATTCCCTCCAGTCTCCTTTTTTGCTTTTTTATCTTCCCAACCTACAAAAATCCTCTTCAGATATCATGCCCAACAGTCGAGTCCAATCAGCTGCTGAATCCCAGGCCAATCCCAGCTCAAACCCCCAGACACCTACCGCCTCACACCAGCCAACACTAGCCGCAGCTCGACTGGAATCAAGCATCATTAAGAAGTTTCATTCCTTCGGCACACCCACCAACGCGGCTATCGCGAGCACCCCTTCAAGAAACTCAATATCTCGGGCAGCCGCTTCATCGGAACCGAAGAATTTGCACAGGCACGATAATCGCCACGTCAGTCATAATGTTATCTTGGCCCGTCCTGAGGCTGCGACTAGCGATCAAAATAAGCCGTCAGGCTCTAACCAATCCAAGAAACAGCACACAACTGGAGCTGGCCTTGGCCCACCTTCATCAAACACCGGCTCGGTACCCACCAAACGAAATCTCTCCACCTCAGACGTTCCGCCAAGTACTAGTACCAGTCGTAAGAAAAATAAGCCGGATGTCGAAGCTAAATCCAAGAATCCCGCAAATGGCTCACTGTCGGCTGATACTCTAAGATGCCATCAATGTCGCGCCGAAGTCCCTCTTGAAAACGCGATCATGTGCTCAAATGATGACATTTCTCGATCTAGTACCAGAAGAAGAAGGAGTGAACCGATCCAGAATTCCGCAACTGACACTGCTGGCGCTTTTTCTAGCGCCAAGGTCCCCTCTTCCGGCTTGGGACCCTGTCGCATAAGCTTCTGCGGTCGATGCCTGTCAGGCCGATAGTCAGTAGTTTTTTTTCTTACATGCATTGCACAGCAAAAAAAAGAAAAGAAAAGAAGACAGACGGACTCAAGAGAGATATTCATGTGAAGCTCTTCTTTTAAAAATTTCAAAAATCGGCTAGTGGGGAAGATTTAAAGAAAGTTCGCCCTGCGGTGAAAGCTCCTTACAAATGGAATTGTCCGGTGTGCCAGGATTACTGCAACTGCTCAATTTGTCGCAAGAAGAAGGGATTACCCCCTACTGGGTAAGCTTCATGACCCCTGGGTGGACCAAACGCCAAATAACAATCGCCCCACGCAGTGGCATACTCATCTTTGCTCCAACCTCTAGAAAATTAGCGAAAGCAGCTATCGAAGCAGGGTACACCTCGGCGCGTGATCTACTCACAGCAAATCCGACTGCTCAGGTACCCACCAATTCACTATATGATGTATTCGACTGGGATTTGCGTCCTACACGTCCTGATGGCAATTGACGCGCTTTCTCATCCTTGTCCTTTTAACATAGGGTCCCGAAATCCTCAATCAAGAAGCCACTCGACGCGGGAAAGAGAAAGGACAGCCATCTATCGCACCCACACAACCCAAAGCTAAACCTGACGCGCCGAAGAAAAAACTGCTCAAGTTGAAAAATTCCGAAAGTTCGGCCCCAAATTCAAAGAAGTTGACCAATATGCTCACCACCAAGAAAAGTCACAAGAAAAAAATGACTAGTCATGATCCAAAACACATTGAAGCTGCTCAAAAGCTAAAGAAAAAGGAACAGATTGAAAAATCCAAAGTCAAGAAATCTAGTGCATCATCCAGTCAGCAACCTGTTTCCACTTCCCAACCAGTCGCCGCCCCCTTGGTCAACGAGAACAAAACCGATGAAAAACCAGCTGAAGAAGTCAACAAGGCACCCGTGAGAAGATCCCCACACGTTGTCCAGGCCCCCACTTCTTATTCGTGTTTGCCGACGGGCATTTTGGGATCGGAGCAAATTCTGAAGAGACTACACGTTCGGGAATTCATCTGTCGCTTCAAGGATCTGATACCTGGCCTAGGAGGGACCCAAGCGAGTCACTCGAAGACTGAAACTCACCGGGCCGAGAAAATCATTGACTCGATGGACGACCTGGTGAACTTTTGGATCGATGATGAGGGCGGTATGAGAGCTATCATGAACGGCCTGGCCCGATTGATCGAATCCGACGTGACGCTTGTTGAGCAGTCTACCGAACGCGGCTCTCCAATCTTGAAGTCTCCTGAAAGTCTTGCGATCTTGGCCCAGCTAAAGCGGGAATCCAAAAACTCACTGACTCCAGTTCCCTACCAACAAAGTTCGGTGCCTTGTTGGCTCAGTTAGTGACCTGTTATTTCCATCTCCTTCCTCTTTTTCTCATTTTCCTTACACCAGCAGAACTTGTTCTTAGATTGAATTGCCCTGTTGATCATCATAGCTGCGACAAGTCTACTGAAAGAAGAAGGACTAGAACCACTCCTAGAAAGAGACACTGACACGCCTTACATCTCATCTTCCGATGGCTCTGCCTCTAATGAACATCCCAACGATGAACGATTACAAAGAGTCAAGTTTCCCCCTGTCAAGAAACTAGCTATTATTTCTGGATTGATTAATATCGCTTTGAGAGGTCATACGTTCTGTGACGATCTCATTCAGGTTAGATTTTTCTGTCAATTAACCTTCCTCATTCAAGGCGCAATGCTACACATGAATGAAGCCATGTTTATCTTTTCCTTCATTTGTTAAATTTCCCAATCTCCTGTATGTCATTGCTTATGCTTCTTTGTTTTTTTGACAATGGATTCATAATAGGGACTTGAACGAGAAAGATTAGCCAAAGCAGAAATTCTCAAAGAGCGAGTCAGGCTGAACAAGAAATGGTCAGAAACAAAAGCTGCGAAACTCTCTCTCATGCCGCCTAAGAAATCTTTGCTAGTAACTTCGGACGACGGACAGCTCCAGAAACCTAGCAAATATTTGTTGGATCAGGAAACCGCTCGCGTTCAAGCTTTGATCGAATGGGAAGCTGATGTCAGTCTTCTCACCTCTACTCTCTCGCAAGGTCGTTTGCTTTAAAGATCATAACTTTTTTCAAAAACCGAGAGGCTGTTTCTGATTGTTTTTGATTACAGATGAGTCAAGCTGAACTCGCGCACAAGCAGGAAATCCGAATGTCATTTATTGAGCAATACAAAGCCGAGTCCTCGAATCGATTGAGATTCCAATCGATAGGACAAGACCCGCGGAACAATTCATACTACATCTTGAGCAGTACACCTGGACGACTATATCCGAACGACCCGATTGAATTGGCTTACGCCTGGAGCTACAGTTTGATACTTCATGGTTCGGAGCCAACCAACGCCAATATCAAGGGCAAGAAAAAGGGTCACCAGCAAAAGAAAACACAGGGTGGTGGTCCCAGCCCGACGCCCAATAAGTCTTCGATGGGCGCCAAGAACGAGGAAGATAAAGAGGATGCACAGATCGACATGTTAGAAGGCGGGCAACGGGCTCCGAATGATCAGTGGATCCGAATCTCGGACCCGAAGGAGATCCGTCAGTTAGCCTCATGGATCGAGTACGAAGCGAAGCTCGTCGACTTCAAGAACTCTACAAGTTGCCCTCCCTCAAGTTCAAGTGGGATCTCAAACAAAAAGACGTCCAACTCGAACTCGAAGCAGACCACGCCTCAAGCTCAAAATACGTGCACTGTTACTGTCAATGATGGCGCCAACTCCAACAACAGTACTCCAACCGATACCTGTCTCAAGAGCGTCCTAAACCTCGTCGATCATATCAATCGCTTCTCCGAATTTATTGACTTGAAAATTAACGAACGTCTCGAGCTCAGTCAGTATGACCGCAGAGGCCTCAAATCTAGAAACCAATCTTAACAATCCTCGCTGTTCATTTCATCCACTCAACCCCTTTTCCACCTTTTCTTATCGTCTGGCATGTGTTTTGTAACGACATAATGGCCTAAGAGATGTGATTTCAATTTCATGTTGTGCTTTTTCTTTCCCGATAGATATCCATCCATATAGAAACATAAATTAGATATCACATGTTATAATTCTTTTATTCTGTTTTGGTTGCGGTCTTGGTGTCCTTGGATGTAAGTATGTATGTACTCTCATGTCAAGTGTTGACATATGGCCTTGACTGAACACGGATGAATTTTCAAGACTTGACCAGCTCGGACTCATGTGGTACAACACCAACTCCAGGATATGGTGCTCCCAACAGTTTGGGCATGGAAATCACTTCCAGACGTCATGATCATATGCTTCCCTATCAGCTGGTACCAACTTTCTGAATTGCTTCCAAACAAAAAAAAAAAAAGAAAAAGAAAGAAACTGGGAACTGGCCGGGGACCTGCTCTCCTCCTCTAGAATGCTTTCATGGTATCACACCAGTCTTTCCCCTACCTGTTAAGTTTTGCAAGTCTTGGAGAGCACTCTCCAGATTCTCTCCAATAGTCTTCATAATCAACATTTCAAGCTGTTTTGAAAACAGTGCATTTATCTCTGTTTGATCTTTTTTTGTTGAAAAAAAAAAAAGAATCTTGGAAGATTATCTCAGAAATGGATGATTCCCCAGTTCTTGTTGGGTGATGGGGTTGTCCCAATGATGGGCAGTAGTGACATGGCTGCAATGGATCACTTGGCTGGTAGAATGATCATTACAGTTACTTTATCTGCTATCTTGTTTTTCAGTTAGGTTATCAGCCTAGATAATTTTTTTGTGGGAAGTTACTGTACCTCAATTGAGTTTACATGACACTTTTCCCATGCAAGTTCTGGATATTGCGATGGTTACATCAACAATTATTACCACAAATGACTGGTTGCTTTATCTGTAACAGTTGTGGGGAAATTAGCATTTTTATTCTATTTTGCATACTCTGGTTCTTATGCTTATTTTGTACACTCATTACTGCCTACTCTTCCTACTTGTATGTAATAATGATTGGCCCAATCATGGCTAGTATAAATACACCAAAGGTTTTCTAAGACTGTGTTTGGCTGTAGCATATTAGCAGAAAGTTTTGCCTTGTTTTTGTTGTTGTTGTTGGATGTTTTAACCCGGTGCTCTAAGAGAAATTTGATTGGAAAAAAAAAAAGCACTTGTGAGGCAGTACTACTAGACAAGGGAGATTTCATTCAAGAAAAATGCTATCTCTCGCCTCTCCCATGATGGCATGATCCGTAGATCAGTGACAGAATGGGAATAGGAAATTGAGCCCATGATCTTCCAAAAACACCATCATCATACCATAAGAAGGATATGGTCATTAGGGGGGCTGCTTCTCCGAGCTCTCCACTATCTGGATATCTTGTTGACCCATGAGAAATTTCTTCCAGTCTTGCTGATAAGTTTTTTGTTGGGAACTACCAACAGCGAAATGAGATCGATGCTATATTCGATCTGCAGCCATCCATCAGTTTCCTTTACCCTGCTGGTGCTGCATCAATCAGCCATCTCGCTGGTCAAGCAGTCCCGAACCACCACCACCACGGGCGGAAGCCAGGAGGACCTCTACAACCCGGCCACCGCCATCTTCCTCACCGAAGCCCTCAAGGCTCTCATCAGCCTCTCCATCTTCCTCCTCCAATCTCCAATCCCTATCCCCTCCCTGCTTCCGCAACTCTTTCTCCAGCCTTTCACGTCCCACCGCCATCCTCTCTATCACCTCCTCGACATGTCCCTCCCTGCTATCCTCTATACGTACGTGTGGCTTACCCGTCAATATGTATCACCATCTCATCAAAACTGAATCCTCATCTGTGTACATTCCGCCCCGTCCTTTTTCTTTTTCCATGCCCGATAAAAAAAACCCCTCCGATCGTTCGTTTTCTTTCTTTTTTTGACGAGAAAACTGAACGGGTGTTCAGATTACAAAACCATTTATTGTACATCAGTTTGACAGAGTTAGACACGGCGATATTCCTAATCACCTCGCAGATAAAGATCCTGACGACAGCGCTGAGTTCAGTGCTGATAAGTCAGCGGGTGCTAGTGCGGCAACAATGGGTGTCGCTCTGCATGCTAGTGCTGGGGGTGACGATGGTGCAGTTCGAGCCGACGACAGCTGAGAGCAAGGACCGACGGGCGCTCTCGACTTTGATGGTGTTCAAGCCCAACCAACTCAAGGGCCTGGTTGCGCTCCTGCTCTCCTGCATGGCTTCCGGCCTTGCAGGGGCATGGTTCGAACGCTCTCTCAAACCGATCCCATCCACGTCCTCCTCCTCTTTGTCCTCGGATCCCGCCGATGCAGAACAGGAGCCGAATAAGGTCGCTAAAGGGAAGGCCGTCTCGCACGCCTTCCCGGAAGATCCGCGCCGACAGCCCTCTAGCTTGTGGGCGAAGAATCTGCAGCTGGCAGTCCCGAGTCTCGCCATCTCCTATACCATGATCTATCTGGAACCGCACTCGCGGCGACACACCCTCAGCCGGGGCTTCTTCTACGGCTTCCTTCCCTCCAGCAGTCTGGCCCCATCATTCTCTTCTACCCCTCTTGGATTGGTTTGGCTCATCATCCTCTACCACTCCCTCGGCGGCCTCCTCGTCTCTATCATCGTGAAACAGTCCGGATCGTTAGTCAAGAATTTCGCCACTTGCTTCTCCATCCTCCGTCAGTCTTCCTTCTCCTGCATCCCCTACAAAAAAAAAAAAAAGAAAAATATTCATTGCAACGTTTCTCTCAGAGATCTGACACCTTCATCCTTCTCCCCTCCCCCCCCCCAAAAAAAAAAAAACGAAAAATAGTATCCGTCCTAGCCTCATCCTACCCTAACCAAACCAAGCTGGGATTTAATTTCTATTTGGGCTGCTTGCTGGTCCTGGTGTCCATCAAGACCTTCACTTGTTATTCCTCCTCCCATCATAAATAGTCATCCTACCCTCTCAAGCCTAAAATCGACACCCTACAACTTTAGTTGTTCTTTTTCGTTAGAGAAGAGGCAAGCGGCTCAACCGACACTGAGGCTTTTTTTTTTTTCTTTCGTCTTCTTCTCATCTAAAAAAAAAAAAAAACAATGGACACATTATGGATGCTGAGGGGGTGATCATGATTGGAATGGGGTATGATTTTTTAGCAGTGTATACACTCGAGACAGAGGAGACGCAAGGCAAGGGAGCAATCTGACAACGAGACCTCATATTTGCGGTTAGCAAAGGGACTGTGGAGGCTGTGGATGACGATGCCCAGAAAGTACATCTGTAACTTGCCCTCCCCCTTGATGGTGATCAACCAGATTATAAGGCGTCCAGCTCATTTAGCTTGAGAAACCCGCTTGTGGTACCTAGGTATGTAAATATGGAGAATCAAGTGTGTCTGGGCACTCACCCAAGTCAGGCCGCATATTGCCGAAGTGCACTTGGCCGAGCCTAAAGTCCGCTTGGCCGAGCTTCAAGGGCACTTGGCACTGGCCCAACCCCTGCTTGGCACATGCCACAAAGTTGGGATGGGTCACGGAAAACTTCAACTTCACCAAAGCCAAGTGAACACACCATGACTTCAAAACTGGCCTTGACCATATGATGATTACTAGTACAGGCTACAAAAAACCCAGCAATATCTTCTTTTTTTTATTTATTTTTATTTTTATGTAATCAGGTCAAGTATGATGCGCTAGCTTGTTAGACTAAAAATCACAAGATGCAAAAAGTAATGAAACAACAATTTTTTTCTTCTTCTGATAATTAAGTGAAGATAAGGTCAACAGATGATCTCATTGACTAACAGGTTCAATCAGCCCAGCGGAACTTGGGGAAGTGCCGAGGTCCCTGCTCTGTCCAAACTGGCAGATCAAGCCTCCTTAAAACTTGTCCAAAAACTCCATTGACACAGTGTCAACCGTGACTTTGGCTTGTGCCCAAACCCACTTGATTTGTTTCTATGGGTTGTCATGTGCTCCAAGGCCTTCCAACACCCCCAGCAACTTTCACTGGGTAAAGTTCATTCATCCTCATTCATCTGAGCTCCACATGTCCATATTGGTTTGAATAGACTTCACTTGTTTCTCAGATTTATTGCCCTTCTCCCTATGTAATTTTTTTATCTCAAAAAGCATTGATAACCTTTTTGATCTTTGCTGACTAAAACTTTGTTTTTCATGTGAGTTTTTTTTTTTTTTTTTTTTTTTTTTTTTTTTTTTTTTTTTTTTTTTTTTT
>LAVV01013849.1:0-10270 GCA_001263375.1 Puccinia sorghi
AAGCTACACAACTGGTTAGCGTAGCGTTTTTGAAAAATAACACCACTACAACACCACTAACAGGAAATTTGGTTAGCATTAGTTGTATTTTGTGGGGCTCAACTAATGCTACACTAATGCTACATTTTTTTTTCAAAATCCTGTAGTTTTAGTTGTCAAAATTTAGCGCTAACAGTAGCTTTATTTTAGTGTAGCTTAATCAGCTAACACTACGCTACGCTAGCGCTACATGTAGCTTAGCTTGCCCACCGTTGCCCTCAACAATTTCACCAAAATTCTTTTCCACTCTAAGTTTCCTACTCTCAGCATGGGCTTGCCAATATACATCTCACATATTAAAACCATGTATTATATATGATACAAATATGAATCCACCCAAATCATTCCAGCTGCAGGCCAAATGATTGAAAAACCTAGGAAATATCTTGTGTTGACACTTAAAAATGGCTCCAATATGCTCCATGATAATCAGCCTGCGCATCAAGCTGAATCATCTTTTATTAGTTGAACGCAAAATTTCAAATCTCACTGTTGATGACCCCCTTAAATGATAGAAATTTGAGGCACAAGCTTTTGATCACAGTCCAAGTAAGATGCACTTCAAAAAACAAATTCAAGAAAAAAATCATTCTTTCTAGCATTAAAGCCAACATCTTTGGGAAAGCTACAGTCACAAACAATCTCAGTGCCAAAATTGACTGATACATCTCCAAGGTAAATGAGAAGCCAGCAACAAATGTTCTTACCTACTGGTGCCAGCACAAAAAAATATACCCATCATTATTGTTCAGGGGAAAGAGCTATCTTGGTATTTCTGAAACAAGTGCACCATCCAAGCAAGTTTTCCCTTTATCAAAGAAAACCATTTGGACACAGCACCATAGTCTTAGATTGACTTCCATTATGAGAATTTGGTGTGTGTAAAAAATTGGTATTGAAAATTCAACAAAATGATGGATATCACTTCAGTATCTTTTCCTGATTCTCTTGGTCATAGTGATGAAAAATCTGATTTTGGAGAAAATAACTAGGTTTTTATTTATCTTGTTGGCTTTTACATTTCACCTGTGAAGCAAAAAAAAAATGCAACTCAAGAAGTCCCATAAACAATAATCAAACAATATCAACCAAAAACAATGAATGGTTGTGTGTTTCTCTTCTCTTCCTGACTTTTGTGCGTAATCCATCATTATTTCTTTGTTTCCCTTTCCAATTCCCTGCCATCTTGCAATAGTCGGGTACCCGCGGATATCAGAAGAGCCGCCCGAGTCCCGTACCCGACAAAACTCGAGTTTTTCTGATCCCCAGAAGCAGCGCCCGTGGGCAGTACCCGATGGGTCGAAGCCGGGTATACCCGGCACTCCCGGGTACGGGCCTAGTGCCAAGCCTGTCGACCATCGCCATTTCCACTCCACTTGGGCCAATTTCATCGCAAACCTTGCGATTACCTTTTCTCTCAAGACCTAACCACGAGGTGAATGGATCCTCTATCCAGCATGTGCGGAAATATGGTTTCTTTGATTCATTATTAACATTTGTTCACAATTTGCCAGCAGACAGCTGCTATCCCAAACCGACTAGGAAACGTAAAATGTCGTGGATTGGTCGAGCAATCAGTTCTGTAGGCCAATATTACAAAGAAATTAATCCAGCAACACTATCTGGCGCTATTGACGTGATAGTGGTCGAAAATAGACGCCAACCACCGAAGGAGAAGAAGGAGCTCCAGGAAGATTCATCCCCCGACGACCTCATAGACCTAGCTTGTAGTCCGTGGCATGTCCGATTTGGAAAGCTCAGCGTCCTCAGGCCAGTTGAGCGGAAGGTCAGCCAACTTCAATATTACCAGCCATTTCCTGTGTATTGTCGCCAAACTCAAATCAAACTTTGTCTGAGTAGGTCAGGATTCTTATCAATGGCGAACCAGCACCATTTAGCATGAAGATTGGCGACACTGGCGAAGCGTTCTTTGTTTTTGAGACGGACGTTGAAGATCTTCCTGATGATCTCCGGACTTCACCATTAGTCTCACCCATACTGAAATCTGCCCACGCACCTTCGAGTAATTCCCATGATTCGCCTAACCATCAAGAGTTAGAGACAGTCCCGGATTTTGCTGATCTGGGCGAACCGCAGTTGAAATCAAACCAAGCTAAAAGGAATTCAAGCAAAGACACCCCTCGGAAGGGTCAATCCGATCCCCCTGCTACGAAAATTGACACTCAGCAGAGCTCAAGTTCACCCGAACCTTTAACTGATGACACGATTGGAGAAGCAGAATCTCGCGAGACAAAACCATTTGGCCGGCCGGGTCCGACTTCAGATAAAAATTCTTGGCTTCAGACAGGCGAGCTGGCAGCCTCTTTAAAGCATGGCCTGGAGGCCGAATCTTCAGAACCTCAAGACGATTCCGGATCAGCTGGGAAAGCCAGACAATCTTTGAAGCTTAGACGATCAAATTCAATCACCAGCTTGTCCGCACCTCTTACTGATAGACCCGAAGATTTGGCACCGCTCACTACTTCAAGCCTCTCAGCGACTGATCTCATGCTAGACATGGACGGCTACAAAATGACACACGAAGCACCCCACCATGGAGACAGAAATGCCAGTGACCCAACCTTAAATCCATCTGCTCAAGAGGATAATTTCAATCAATCCGGCACAGATGGCAGGCAGAATTTCTCCGAAGAATCTATAATAGACCTGCAAGAAAATCTAGTCATGGAGTTCACAACCGCCCTCCTGCGATGCTCAGAGACGATCAATCGGTGCTACTTTGGAGCTTCCGGGTCCCACCCTGAGCTCGAGACAAATGAGAATGTCATTGTTCATGTTGTAGAAAACCAGCAAGAGTCTGAGGAGCCGGCTTCCAATACTGACAATGACTGTGAAGGATTAATCATAGTTGAATACGTCGAAGACAAGAACGGATTTAGAGGCTTTGATCAGTTCAAAATTCAATCAAATGGAACATGGCACGTATTTGAAATTTCTTTATTCACGATTTCTGATGATGATCACAACTCGACTGGTTTATCCGGTCAGCGTCGTGGATCCAGACATTATAATCACCAAAAGTTCAAAGAGAACCGCTTGACTTTTGAAGATTTTTTCGGTCTCAAGTCTGAACCTGCCGTTGAAGGTGCTCTGAGAAAAGACTTACTAGATGATGAAACAAATTTTATAGTGAGATACAACGAGAAGTTTACATTGACATGGGAAAACGCCAGTACAGCATTAACTTCGCTCGGTATCTGCCGGAAATCAATCATCAATCTAAGTCAATCCCAGCTCAACAAAGTCATCCGCAGTGTCTCACGGAGCGATACTGCTACAAATGAAAATTCAAGTTTTCACAATGACTCAAAATTAGAAATACATGGATCTCATCGAACGGAATCGGTTGATTCGGCCAACACCGATAGCTCGTCGCCTCAAACTTCATCCAACTATACAAGACCATGGACTAGGTGGTGGTACAAGACAGATCGCCTTACTGCCACTGGTCCGAATCACCAAAGGCTATCGTCAGCAACTTCGGCGGATGCATGGACTCAAGGTAAACCAGCTGGGTGCCCGGGTACAGGCGAACCTGCCAACATCAAACTCTCGCCGGCGACCTCACCGCCCGACTCCCCCCGATCCCTTCCAGGAACTACCTACGGCGAATACGTCTCGGATGAGAAGACTGGTCCAACGGGTGACGAGTCAGTCGTAAGTTACGCTATGCTGTAAACCATTTCGATGCAACACTCACGATAATCTCTACTAGCAAAAGCCTAGCAGTTCCACTCGAATGCCCGATAATACCCCGAATGATGCTTCAATAAATGAAAACCAATCCAGTGGATTGACAACTACCACCCACAAAACGTACGCAAAAACTTTAAGACTGACGTCTGATCAACTTGTGAGCTGTAGCACTTAATAAGGCTTTTCCATCTCTTTATCAACCATTAGTTCCCTGGCTGCATTTTCCCTTCCACTCGTCTTATGAAGAGCGATTTTCTTTGTTTGCGACGCTGACACAATGTCATTCTACACTCCCAGAAACAACTTGGGCTGAAGAAGGGAGTTAATCAGGTCTCGTTTTCCGTTCGATCCTCTTACTCTGGCTATGCGGTCTGCACCTCGCGAATCTTCCTTTGGGAAGCAGATTACAAAATTTGCATTTCAGATATTGATGGGACGATCACCAAATCTGATGCACTTGGGCACGTTTTCAACATGATCGGCCGAGACTGGACGCATGCTGGAGTGGCAAAGCTTTATACGGACATTGCCAGGAATGGATATCAACTGATGTATCTCACCTCCAGGGCAATAGGACAGGCTAATACCACCCGAGAATACCTGAAAGGTATTAATCAGATGGGGTTTGTCTTACCGGAGGGTCCAGTAATTATGAGCCCTGATCGCCTCATGACAAGTCTGCATAGGTCTGTTATCTTGACATGATTGTTCCCTCTCGATTCAACTCAGTCAGCAGTCACGCTGATTTTACTCCTGTCACTTCTTTCCTACTCCTAGGGAGGTAATTATGCGAAAGCCTGAAGTCTTCAAGATGGCATGTCTACGAGATATCAAGAGGTTGTTTGGACAAAGCCGAAGTCCGTTTTACGCCGGTTTCGGGAATCGAATAACAGATGCACTCTCTTATCGCGCAGTTGATGTTCCATCGTCGAGAATTTTTACTATTGACTCGAACGGGGAAGTCAAGATGGAACTGTTGGAGCTGACGGGCTACAAGTCATCGTATATCCACATGACTGATTTGGTCGATCAAATGTTCCCGCCGGTTAATCGAAATCCAGCGATTCCTGAATACTCAGACTTCAACTACTGGCGATCGGTCGCGACGGATTACGATGCACTATCGATTATAGGAGTCGACTTGGACGAGCTCCTCTTTCCTCAGAATGGGAATCTGATGCCCGTCAGCCCAACACTGAGTGCGCGCAGTGGAGAAACATCGGTCCCTACGAGCCGCTTAACATTTAGGCTAAGCAGCCTCGGATTGGTGCGCAAGAGTTCAAAGGTGGATTTACCCGGCTCCTCAGCGACCTCTAGGAGCGGCGCAGGATCCTCAAGGGCTAGCTTCGTGACCGGCTCGTCCAGCAAACTGACCAGCATTCCAGCCGGCTCTCTTAAGAAGCGGGGGAGCTTAACTGAGCAAGCGGAGGATATCAATGACAATGCCTGTGGCAGTGGTTCCGATGATGATGGGCGAATGAACGTACCAGCTCGTTTGCGCAGTGACTCCATGCCCGGCTCTTTACCCGGGAGCGTCGAAGAAGCTAGCTTGCTCGAAAGCTTGAGGAAGAGTCGCTATCAAGGCCGGTCAACTCACTCCAACCATGCTAGCTATGATCAATCTACCGATAAGCGTGAGAATCCGGGTGATGAAACACCTGGCGATGAGGATGAGTTCCCACAAATGGATTTCAGCTCTGTGCCTGTAAGCTCCTTCCTCCTTTCATTTTGTTTTTTAAAAAAAAAACTCATTAACCCGATTTTAACGAGCTTGATTCATCTCTTCTCCAGTATCTATGATCCTTCCTCGTCGCGGACCTTTGTTTGCCTCACAATCAATCTATTCTCTCAACACGTTGTATATCCATAGTCATCTCCAGAAACTAGACTTGATCTTGTCCTGATCTAACTCCTCTACTTTTCTTTCTCCTTCTTCTGACGCATTTACTTGCCTTTTGCAGCCTTACCAATTCATTTTTTGCGTTTCTTGAGCCTATGTTTTTTTAGAATTATTGTATGGTGTGGATCTTGATGTTGGTTTCTTTTTTTGAAACTATCTCTCTATTCTCCTCTTTTTTCTTCTCATTTGAATCACAAGATATTTAGAAGAGCATAGTGTTGTTGCTGTTTATTCCTGGTCATTATGTGGTGTACACCATCTTATTGTTGTCTTCATTGTTATTCCAGCTTTTATCTTCTCTTATATTTCCCCCCCCCCCCCTCTTTTTGTATCAAACCCATCTCTTTGTGTTAGCAGTCCTCTTTTTTTACCCTTGATAATTATTTACAGACTGATAGGGTGCATCTGTAATGTGTATGCAGTCCCACAGTGAATGATCCAGAAAACCATGGACACAAGATATGGGATCCAAGTGGCCTGCAGAAGAATGAGAAACCCATTAACATGTGGATATACTACTCAGGAGTAGGTAAGGACCAGCTAAGTGGTATGGTAAACTTCAGCAAGACATGGGCATGAGTTCCTCACAAGTTGTAAATGCAGTGAGAAAGGCTGGAGGACCGCCGTGAGAAAGAGATGGGAGCAAGGACTGAAAGAAGGGGACAAACTATTCACCTATTTAGGTGATGCAGCAGAGAGACAACAAAGATGAGTGAGATGCATTGCAAGCATAGACAGAAAAGAGACAGACAACCAGAGAAAGGAAAGAGAAAGGAACAAAGATGCAAAACTGAGAAACATCAGAGGACTGCAGTGGGAGGAAGGACTGAAGGAAGAGCCCAAACTATCCACCTATTGAGGTGATGCAGAAGAGAGCCAACAAAGATGAGTGAGTAAAGAAGAGAAAAGGAAAAACAAGCTTTATGTGAGGAACTAGATACTAGTGTAAGCCTAGCAGGAATGATGTGAACAATTTTCCACCTCACTAAACACTAAACTAATTGATTGGCCTATCTCCACTATGTCACGTGCATCATACGCAATATACGTGCAGTAATGTGGTAGTAGTTCAGCTTATTTTCTATTCAGAAACATGGGTTAGATGCAACCAGCATTGAACACACTTCAAACCAAACCTATGGAATGAGATCTGCAGTGGCACCTGACAGGCAGGTGCTGGAAATTATCCCCTGGTGCCAGCTTCCCAAGCTCGGAGAATCTCAAATCGACATTGATGCATTTGGCTTGAAAATCCACATTATTTTCATTCTTGATAATGTCAGGATCAAAACACACGTACACCACACCTCACTAATTTTGCTTGTCATGAGAAAAAACTCTTTCCAGAGAAAAAGGAACATAAGGAAGATGTTTTATTTACCGTTGAATCCTTTTGAATAGGCAGTCTTTATAGTTGACAGATATCCACTACCAGTGCAGAAACTTCACGACATACACCTACTGAATCTTGAAATCGGTATTCGTAGAAAATATCTCTCAATAATCCCAGGCGCAATGAGACCAAATGACAAGGTAAAAGAAGAACATGGAAGGAGACAAGTATCTGAGTTATTTTGATATCGTTATCAGTAAGCTCCTTAACTTCTTTGAAGACACCGCTATGAAAGCTACGATCTCTGTACATTAGGAAAGATTGAGCATTATCGGAATGAAAGAGACCTAAACACTAGTTGGTGGTGATGGAAGGCTGATACTACACGGCAAGCTAATTCAAGGGACGCTCCTCACGCGTGAGCGCCGAGGGATCTGATGTGAGGACTCTGATGCAGCTTGACCTCGTGGATCACTTCCGGGGCGTTGAGAGACGCGTGGGACTTGCAGGGGGGCGAGGGTGGAGGTGGACGAGCGCAGCTTCACGGACCGCTGTTCAATTTTGAGGAGATTTTCCCGTTTCCCGGTCATGCCGTTGGCGCCAAGTTGTGTACCACTTTTGGTCAGGGGGTTGACTTGCGATGAGGTCGGTCGCTCGGGCCATGGCAGTTCCTCCCTTTCATTCCGCAGGCCGTGCTTGGGTTTGTCTTCCTTCTGCGCCGGTCGATCTGCCTCAAAAATGCCACTATCGTCTGTACGGCAAAGGTCAGGAACGGATAAGCAAGTCATTTGATGGTATTTTATTGATGGGGATTAGCTTGAATAGAAGGAAAGAAGGGCAAAGACTGCAGCTTATTAAAAGCAGGGTAGCTCACGCGGGCAGGGAAATTGCTGGACGCATTCGTACTCGTAGAGAGAGCTGAACCGGAGGTTCTCAAAGATCCGCTCCCTGATGAGCCGCGAAGGATCGTTTGTGAGGTCGCGGAAGACCTGACGGCTAAGGGTGCCGAGGAGCACCGAGCCGTCTTTCTCCCCAGACAAAGCAAGCTCCGCTGTTGTCGCCTGATCGACAGGGGGCGGGCGCAGGAGCAAACCTCGGCACACGCGGCAGGTGCGGCGGTACGTCCCCCGCTCGGGATCGCTTGTCCATTGGCCCCGGTAAAACTCTCTAATTGCTTTCCTCTTCTTGCAACCGCGACATTCCCGACGCTTTTCGTTGTCGTCGGCCTGGTTCTCCTTGTCGTGGTGGAGCTGGATAACTGGTGTGAAGTTGTCGATCATCTTTGCAACAAGAAACCAAATAATGGATCTATAGCAATCAAGAATAATCTTGGGGTGGATGAAATGTAGTTCTTGATGGTGTCAAAATATGCGTTGCCGTCATTCAGGATGAGTGAGTCTTTCCCCCCTTTAATGATCATGATGCCAGCGAGTTGCGAAGATGAGTTGATCTCTCTGCCCCTTTGAATACTTGGAGCGGATCCCTTTGTGGGTCAGGAAGAACATATTCATGTACTGGTATCACCAAAATGCCCTAGCGCGGCGTCAATGGTAAATACCGGACACTATGTATGCTTAACTCCTTTGTCCAGTCGCCTTACATTTTTTTTCTTTAATGCGTCGTCCTCATGCCCCTTCATTCACAAGAGATGACTCCCAGAGTTGATGAGGACTCCAGGCAGCTGGTTGATTATTGGCGAGCTAATTTAACAACGACTTTCTGCCACCTTCCCATGTAAGGGGGGACAACAACGCTGGCCGGTAGATGGAGATCTCAACCAGATAACATGACGGTATAGCTCTCTCTATAATCATTCGCAAATCGCGCCGTCCTAAGTAAATAGGCTGTAATCGCTAGTAATGAGCCAATGGAGTCAGATCCATCACGCGTAACACTGGTTGTTTAGTTGCCGTTGCAGCACGCAGAAAGATCCTAACCACTAGGTAACAAAGAGTCATGTAGGAACAGATACCTAAGATCGGATGTTTTCAACTTGGTACTAGCAGTTGCCAGCATATCATCGTTGATGAGAAAAGCTCGGTAAGAACCGAATTAGTGCCGAATTTTCCCTCTGAAGGGACACTGAGTAGGAATACTAATAAAATAGGGTGAGATGCCTTATAAATCCCAATAGCTACAGAAGTATAATGGCAATTCCTGATGCTTGGTGATTCAATTTCAAAGTTTGGGATGACCTTCCAAGAAAGAAACCGGCTGGTGCAATGCGCAACCTGAGTTCTCAGTCACACGTTTTGCGAGCCTAACAAGGAAACTTGGCCACTTGCGATGCAAACCAGCAGGGGACTGGCAAGTTCGAACCCAAGGCGGGTGTACTAGAATCTGGGATTCGCGCCAGAAAATCCAAAATTTGAAAGTTTTTTGACACAATAATGAGTTTTTGGGGGTGGAGAGCGCCGGTCACTGGCTGGGGAAACATGGGCAAAAAAATCCATTTATATTATTCAAAATTCGGACATACAAATTCACATACAACGTCCAAGTTTGATTTTTTGGCAGGGGATTGTCAATAAAGTTTTATGTATTGTGACAGTTCCCTGCGAGAAACTTTTATGGGAAAGCACTTGTTGATTTTATGTCTGAATTGTGAATACCATAATTTAGGGTTATGGTATTCAAAGTTTGGACTTAAAATCATAAGCAGCTTTTACATAAAAATTTTCACAGGGAACTTCACCACCAGCATATTTGGATTGGTTGAGTGAATCCCAGTTTAACTAGGATAAACTCAACCCAGCCAAATATTCTGGCAGTGCTTGTCACAGCACATAAAGCCTTCTTGGCAATCCCCTGCCAAACCTTTGAACTATGCCAATCAATATGAATGAATTGTTGATTTTAAGCCCATTTTTGATAGTCAATTTAGCAGCTATGCTAACCTGTAGCATAGTAGATGTATCAACTACACTAACCTGTAGCATAGTGGATGTATCAGCTACACTAACCTGTAGCACAGTGGATGTATCAGCTACACTAACATTTAGCAAAGTGGCTGCATGAGCTATGCTAACATTTAGCACATTGATCTTGAAACTGAACTGGTCTTGAGAATTAATATGACTAACACTAAGCCAATGAAGAAAAAAAACAAGACATTCACAATAGGGTGTATCAAATATAACCAATCCACAGTTAGAAACCAGGCAATTATTAAAAAATCAATTTCTTCATTAATGGGTCCTAAGAGGTTATTGGTGAAGAAAAAACTTGTTTTAAAAATGGTGGATTTGTGAAAAACCTTCAATTACATAATGGCAGATTTG
>LAVV01013849.1:10966-21229 GCA_001263375.1 Puccinia sorghi
AATGGGTCCTAAGAGGTTATTGGTGAAGAAAAAACTTGTTTTAAAAATGGTGGATTTGTGAAAACCCTTCAATTACATAATGGCAGATTTGGTCATATTTGACACCCCCTAATATCAAAAAATTAGTGGATGTTCACGTCTTCTTTTTCAATTTTGATTTTTTTGGGGGGTTAGGAAAACAACTCACTCATTTTGGTTAGATGACTCCCTGCATCAAATTCACGACATGGGATTTGGGAGTTCCGACCAATTCCCCCTTTTTTGGGGGAGTCGTTGAACTAATCTCACACAATGTATATATACATATAGGGTGCTGGGTTCACAACCCCCACAAATTGGATCTGCGACCACCAAAAGTTGGGACCAAATTTTAGGGGCCATGGCAACCCCAGTGGCCCGTCTGGCACAAGTTGCAACCTCCAGAAACTAGGCTATTTGCATCCATTTTTCTTCTTCCTCCATTTCCATCTGTTGATGGGCAACTTTGGCTGTCTTTGCTCTTGGTTGGTTGGGAGGTTTGTTTTTGTTGTACTTTGGAGGTTTGGATTTGTTTTTCCTCTTTCTCTTGTTGTTGTTCTGTGGAGGTACTGTCACTGCGGTGTTTTTGTTGGATTGTGCAGGTTTATTTGGGATTTTCTACCTGCGGAGGTGTTCCTTCATGGATGTTGGATTCTTCTTGGGCGGTGTTTTGGCTCTGGTGTAGTTGAGCTGACTCTTCACACCCTTTGGAAGGTCTGCCTTCTCCTTGGCTATCTCGGCCAGGGTATTCGCCATTGTTCTCTCTTTGTACAGGTTCCAGCCATCCAGTCGTGAGATGACTTCTTTCCAGGAGAGAAAGGTCTTGATGAGGAGGAACAATGATATGACTGCCTCTAGGTATCGGGGAGGTACTTCGTACTCCTTGTCCCTCTTGACATTCATGTAGCACTGCTTTAATCCTATCAATGTTTCTATTGCTGACATCTCATACATTGTCAGCGCTTTCCCTCCTGTGAAGGCTGGAAAGCAGCGTCAGTGTGGATTCTGTACGGGTTGCAGGGGATACAGACTGTACTAACCCGGAGGAGCCGTTATGATCTGGAGATCTTCCTCGGCCTTCACTTATCTGACTCTGTCCTCTTCCTCGTTTGGATGAGGCTCGGTCACTGCGGTATTCGCCTGACCTGGTAACAACCATGGCGAATTTAATTTTTATTACTTTTTTATTTATAAGAAGGTGAAATTAACTCCTTACTCTTAAGGTGGTTTTTTGCCACTTCCAGAGGATTGAAGTCTTGATCCAGCCGGTAAGCTAATCGCTTGGCTTGCTTCCCTTCCGTTACGGGTGAATGGGCTTGGCGGTGGAGCTGATTGGGTACGATTGATAGTGTCTTGAGCTGTAGCGAGGGACACTACACAATTCAGGTCAGTCTACTTCTTAACAAGTAGTCAAACGAAGGGAAAAAAAACTACCAACTCCTTGTACTGATAATCGAAAAGGAAATGGTATAGCTGCTTCGTTGTAAAGGTATATTGGCCACACAAATGAAATCGTTCTGCCAGAAGAAGCAGTATCAGCCTGCTGCTTTTATAGACAAGGGGAAGAATTACTTCCGAGTGGAAGTTTCTAGCAAGGGCTGCAGGAAATAAGGCTAGAAGCAGCTAATAATGAAGTCCCGGTAAAAGGAACTCTTCTTCGGAGGTGTTTATAGACTTCACTGGAGATGAGAATGTTGTCCAACAAGGACAGAGAATTCAACTAGGTAAAAAGCTGCTAGCACAATTCTTTCAAAGGTGAGCTATGGGTTTAGAATCAATGGAAAAACAATTTCCAATTCTTGTCCGAAGAAGTGAGATCAATTTACTGGGAAGGAAAGTTCTTTGTAGGTATTTCTTTGTGAAAATAAAGTCAACGGTGAGATTTTCTTCTTGAGAAAAGGAATTTTCTGAGAAGAAAATCAAAGTTTCCGCGGGATAGTTAAAATTGACCGTAGGAAATTTCTCAATCTCAAGATAGATTGAGGTAGAATTTGCCAATATAAGAATCAATTCTATTTCTATTTTCCCAAGAGTAAACTAAGGGAAAAATCAGGTAATTTAAAAGTCTCTTTGAATACTGAGATCTTCTCAATTAAAGGGAGGGATTTCAGAAAGATGTGATCTTAAAGAAATTATAGAAGTGTGGATCAGAAATTAGATTTCTGCAAGAGTTTTACAAGTAAAGGTCAAAGGAATCAGACAGATGAGGCCACCACTTGTCAGCTATGTGTATGAAACTTGGGGGATCCAATGGATGTGCCAAGTACTTTCACCGTGCTGAAATCTGATTAAAGCAGAAATTACTCTCTGCTACCTGGTATAATTCTATACCAGTCAAACTCAGGTCCCCTTATGGCCTCAATTACAGAAGGCTCAAGGTAGGATAAAACTTCCTTAAGATCAANGGGGGGGAGTGAGAGACTTTGTGTATATCCTATCTCATCATCTACGTAGAGAGGAAGAAAAGTGCAGAAAAAGCAAAGAGTCAAGCAAATAAATTCTTCACTCAAGGCAGAATATCCAGAATCTCTTTCCGGGCTTCAACAGCAAAGAGAATTGAAAGGGAGTGTCTATTGAAAGAGTGCAGGAGGTAAAGCTTACTACTGGTGCCCATCTTTTACAGTGAAACCAAAGATTACCTGAACACTACTGAGAAGACCTGTCTAGTACTTACAAACATTTTTCCTTTCCACAACGTCAAGAAATACCTTCACTGCAAAAAAAACTTGCTCAACTGTCTGCAGTTGACATGCAGCATGCTCCAGCCAAGCTGCCATCCAAACTACACCTGTTTGCATGTGTAGATGTTTTGGCACAATCACTGTGTATTCTGCACAGTGACTGTGCATCAAAGCTTGGTTGAATCACTCTGGGAGAAAGTTGGGAGTAACACCCAGAGCTTTTTTGGACTTTCTGAATGTCAACTTCGGGCAGTTGAGCAAGTTTTTTTTGCAGTGAATTGGTTGTGATATATTGGTTTTGATGTTATATCGGTTGTGTTTTTTTTGGCTGTGATATTATATTCATCCTGAAATTATCTTAATTGTAATATGATATTCATTGTGATATTATATCCATTGTGATATTATTGTTGTCATATCATGGAGGTGATATCTGGGCTGTTGTCAGCTGTGTATGAAACTTGGGGGATCCAATGGATGTGCCAAGTGCTATCAATTTTCTGAAAGTTGATTGAGGCAGAAATTAATCTCTGCTACCTGGTATAATTCTATACTAGTCAAACTCAGGTCTTCCTTAAAATCAACTTACTTATAATACAAGTGAAGAAGACAGAAGTGACAGCTGGGCTGTACTGATATGAAAGATTGTAGAAGAGCAGTTGGTAAGCACTTGAACATATTGGCTACTTTTCAGAGGTGGTGGTCTTGCAGCAACTACTTTTAAGGAATTAGAGAATGCTCTTAAATGGGTATTTTGATGAGACAGACTAAAGTTCCAGTGGTAAAAAGGTTGGTTATGGGGAGATGGAAACAATACTTTAAAAGTAGGAGGAGGGAATTTACCTGGTGTACTAATGTATGCTGATGTAAATCACTGAGGATCCATCTCAGGGCCAGAGAAGGACACCTTTTATATTCCAGAGGTCTCCCAGGAAGCTACATGGGGCCTTTTGGTATTGCACCATTCTTACATCAAATGATGCCATTGTGGTGTCATCTTGCACCATAAAAATTCATTTGAGTACTTCAATTTATTCTATGTACCCATGACCTCATATTGCATTGTTATAACCAATTACAACACATGTCAACTTTTTTTAATAGAATAAATTGGAATCAGTTCTCACAGACTGTACATGTGGAACTTTCTCATGTTGCTCTAACTTCAGTTAAAATACTATTGAAATTGCACTACAATATAATTGTATACAATTGGGATTGTATTGTAATTGAAATCCAGCAGAAAATCTCCTCTCTCATTGTATAAATAAGATTTGAACTATATTCAAATCTTATTTATGTACATATTCTGTTATTTTATGTACTTATTTTATGTACTTATTTGCTGCACAGTCCACAGCAATAATCATTTTACTCATTCTTATGGTTCTTTACCATAAGGAGTAGGAATTTGGGGTTAGGCCTAGCGGGTAAACCTAGGTAAAATTACATAAGAAATCCATTTCTGGAATAATATTACATGATTTCTCAATATTAAAGAAGATAAAATACTATAATTACTTATATGCAGGCTTTTGGATACTCTGGAGGATCTCTAAGGTTGACAGTGATCCAGCCGCCCTTGAAATAAAAGTGACCGGGATTTGAGAGATATAGGCAAATGCCTTGAATGAAATCACAAGATGAAGCTCAGAAAGATTGCTGGTGGTAAAAGGTCCATTAAATTTTCTTCTTGTTCACATTTTACTTTTTTATTATTCTACCCATGTTTTCTGGCACACTGACTATTTTTTTGCATTTTTTCCTTCTCAATGTTGATTTTTTCATGTTGGCCAGTAATGAAAAATAAGCTGAAGTTTTTGTTTAATTCTTTTTAGATTATTGTTTTCTGAAGTCTTCAATTTACTCTTCCCAATGTTTTGTAAATTTTATCCCATTCCTTCAATTTATTTTTATTTCTTTTGTTGTTGTAAACTTACTTCTAGGCACTGTACACATCTATGATTGGTTTTGTACATTCTGTGAATCCAGTTTTTTTTTAAATGAGATTATGGTGTAGTAATCAATGTTAGAAGGTTATTAGGCCCTTGGGGGCACTCTTTCAGAAGCTATGTGTATCACTTAATTGGAAAATTAGTAAATATGTGTATACCTCCTCCTTCAATTTGAGCTGCCTGTGTTGAGGTGTGGTCCACAGGGCTCAATTGGAGCAAGATCTTTCCGGGATATAATTGGACCCAGTGGATCACATTTGACCTCCCAACAGACCAAAATTTTAGTCTTGCTAATTCATTAAAAATCACCTGTTGGTCAAGTGTTGATTTTTTTCTTGTAAGTTCATGTTTCATCTTGTTCGACTATAATATTGTTCCTGGTATGATGACTCTGATGATGAATTGAAAATCCTGGGTGAGCACTCTCCTGGGACACATTCATTCATCACAGTTGTTATAATTGGAACAAGGAAACAGCTCAATCAAAATAAAACTTGAAGGAAGTAAGAAATCAATTGTTTGATCCTAACTAGTGTAGCCAAGAATATATTGTCATTCTAGTCAATTACTTGGTTAGCGTGTTGAGCAGAGTTCAGTGTAGCATGTGTAGTGCAGCACACTGTAGTGTATGTAGCACAGGCATTTTAGTGTAGCTCCCAGTGGGAATACATTATGCTAAATTTTCTTCAAAATTCTGTAAGTGGAAGAATAGCCTGGCTAACTGTTAGTTTAGCAGAAAAGATTTTCAACTAACACTACAAAACAAATTCAAGGAAAACATTCTGCTACACTAACTGTTAGTGTAGCAGAATAATATCACAACTAACACTACACAAATTTGGAACAGAAAAAAAAACTGCTATGCTAACAGTTTTCAGATATACTGACTCTAATCCATAGAAAGTGGCATGCCAATTATAGACAACTTGTAAAAAAATGAGGTAAATCAAAAATTACCCAACACAGAATTATCAATAGAAGATTGATGCAAACAAGAAAAGGCTCTTGGCCACTTATAATGAAGCATAAGAGAAAATGAAAAGTTACTAACCTGCTACCAGCTTTCTGATAATGAATATGAATCCTCAGAAGGTTTACCTAGACTTGAACACAGGTCTTCTCAATCAACTTATAAGAAGTTATTGAGGATGGAGTTTTTATTATAGGATGATAATAAGGGAAAGAATGCCAGTCCCCTTCATTGTAAGAGAAGGAGGGTACCTTTTTAGATTATAAGTTACCTATATTAAATAATAACTGAGGAGGAATGGTCCTAAATAGGCGGAACAGTTCCTCAAATATTGTAAGGCCTTCCTTTGGTACCACAGGATGCTCTGCTCAAGTCAGGGCCTTGAAGCGTCCACAAGGAACTAATTTCAACCCATTAGGGCCATTCAAAGGCTATTGGGTAAATCCTCTCAATTGGGATTTCAGAAAAATATCACTTTTCATGCCAAATTTAGTTACCATGTGAGCTGTGTAAACTATATTTTGGAGTGATTTTTACAGTTCTTGAAGCGCACTGGATGCCAAGGAACTGATCATTCCATGTGATAAACCTTTTTACTTTTTCATAAATCTTGTGAAATAAAACAGAATTAAGCTCAAACATGTGAATCTTGGATTTTCTAAGGATTTTCAGAATCATAATTTATTCTAAATACAAAAATATTTGAATATCATTTTTTTTTTCTATGAATGTCAAAAAGAATAATAAAGTCCATAATTGTGCAATGTGTATGAGTGGGAAATGAACTCAGCTCCTGCGTGAGTCAATAGCAACTCCAAAGTCCAAGTCTTGACCACTATGCTGTGTGGCATTTGTATGATGGGGGAACAACATTTTAGAGATATAAATTGATTTTGCTGCTCACAAGAATTAATTTATAATATTAATTTCTTGGTGGCTGATAACAGTTATTGGCCATGAAGCATAGCAGCCCACTTTTACACCAGCAGGGCACTTGTAACAACTGGGGCAGTTGTACCAAAACACTCAAGACTTGTAGAAGTCATTAAAAGAGGGTTTGGAATAGAAAATTGTAGTGGTGATGGTGTTAGAAGAGTATTTATAATCAAAAGAACACTGCACAAGGCTATGGGCATGATTGGTAAATACAACTTCGCGGAGTTTTAACAAAAATATCAAGGACTGAATGTGCTTTTTGGGGTGAATGGTTGAATGGGGTGGAAGTTCTTGTGCAAAGGGGCTTATGTTTCTTCAAGGATGCCTCAGAGCACTCATGGAAGGTACTTGGAGACCTCTAAGGTGCTCAGAAATGGGGAAAAGAATGATTAATGTAGTACACTGATGTGATTAATTAACAGGCACACTAAACTGATTCCCCCTTATTGATGCATCCATGCCCCTTTTGGATGTGGATGGGCATCCACACCCCACTTGTGGGCATGGATTTGTTGTGAAAACAATCAAGTTTGATTAGATAGGCCCAATAGTGGTGCTCTGCAACTTGAAAAAAATTCAGCATGTAGCAGATTACACATTCTTCAATAATGTACTGTTCATGAGTTGGTTGTACCACAAACAATTTATTTTCATAGTACTCTTCTGTGGGAGAGGGAAAATATCCTTCTCTTGTTTGCATCCAGCTGAAAAGGGAACACCACCCCAAAAAGGGAGGCAATGTGTGCAGATTGCCATACTGTAACCAGTGTATAACACAACAATAAATCCACTGCTACACCCAAGAAACTACCCTCAAACATGGGCTATACCCATTTGTTCTGCCTCTGAAGCCCCATGACAAAGGCCCTTGCTTATAGTTTTGTGGATGTAGCAACAGGTTTATAACTGAGTTACACTACTGTAAGAAGGGAGTTAATAATGAGTAATACCTATGTAAGAGCAATGTTTCTATCAAGGTAACATACAATCATTGCCTCCCCTTTTGGGGTGGTGGAACTGGCTGTCATTACAGAAGACACAGAACACAGGTTGAGTTACACCCAGAAAAGAGTCCAGCTATTCATTAGGCTGGTCTCATTTCCAGTCCATAAAACAGCATAAGCAAAAAAAAAACATTACGTGGTTTTGTTTTGTGGAATACTTTCCATACTTCCCATATAACCACATAGAGTTATGTGCAAGGATGGATATTGAACCAGAAATGAGTCTAGTATTACAGTTGAAAAGAAGCCTTTTGTCAAGCTGTCTATGGGGCTCAAAGTAAAGTGCAAGTGAGTTGCATGAATTTTGGCCAGTCACTCTGAATTGTGCCCATTCAGCTGCCAAAATCCATGTGCAAGTCATCTCATCCCTGCCATATCTAACCAAGTAACAATGTAATTGGATTGAAAACAATGTAATTGGATTGAAAACAATGTAATAGGATTCAAATCCCCAGCTTGTTGTACAGCCAGGCTAAGTAGAACTGCTCCCTTATTTTGGATGGGAGATAACCATCTTAGGTTCTTTTTCTGGTTCACTTTGGTTTTTTGTTAGATACAATCATGCAAATAAAAGTGCCTAGCTTTGGCTCCAGGCTGTTCCTTGATTTCATTTTTCTTGTTCTCTCGACGGCTATGAGCTGCTTCATTTCCTATCGCTATTTTTTTCGTTATCTTTGTTTTTCGGTGTTCTGGTTGAAAGACGGAGTGTTTCTTTGTGATTTTCAATTCTGTTTTTGGTTTACACATTTCGCGAACCCCCTCGCAACGTACAACCACCAACACAAGTAGAATTGACTGCGATGATGGCATTGAGCATCCACCGAAGAATATCCTGGTCAATCATCAGTCTCGTTCTCCTCTGCGCCTATGTGAATGCCCAGCAGAACCAACAGATCATCTTCGATTTCGATCAAGAAGCAGACCAGCAGCCGATAGTCGCTCCCTCTCCGACCACCGCCCCTGATATTCCTGCTGTAACTGCCCCCACAGGACTGCCCGCACGACTGATCAAGAGAGTGACGGGCTGGAATGACACTCTCGTCGCCAAACTTCTCGGCCATATATCCCCTCGTCCACCTCATCCCTTCGTGGCGCCGATCACGGATGAAAACTATGAAGAGGTGATCGAATCCGAGCTTGACTCTATCCGGCCCGGCTGGGGTAGTGATCAGGATACCGTATGGGTCATCTCCGTGTATGTGTCAACCCGCGAAACCTCGTCATGATCACCACCAGCCAGCAAGACTTACGACATTCTTGGCCGGCCTGATATATCTGCCATGCAGCGTCGCAACGGACAGATCGTCGATCCTGCTCGACGAACAGTTCGACAAACTCGCCTCCAACTCCTCCCTCGCCATCAATCCTCCTCCGCCTAGACAAAGGGAAGACGAACCCGAGGTAGTACAGAAAGACCCGGCCGATCAGTTCCTCTTCAAACCTCACATCAGGTTTGCTCGCATCGATTACATGGGCAACACGGATTTCATCTTGACGAAATGGTTGATATTCAAGTTGAGTAACTAATCTGAAAACAAAAAAAGAAAAATCGAGTGGGAAGCTTAAACCAGCTCTTGACTATCAGGTGTCCTGTTTTAGTCGTGATCACAAAAAGAGGGCAAGAAATCAGGTTCTTCAAAACGGGCGCAGTGCCTCCACAGGCTGAGCATCTAGGTGACTTTATACGTGAAGAGAGATACCTGCATAAGGCAGTATGGAACACGGCTTTTTCTCGGGGGAATTCAGGGTGAGCGGTCCATATTTTTATGTTCTTCCTGACTAGAGAAGCCTTGTGTCGTGTATTAATTGTTTGTTTGTTTGTTTTTCGCACAGGGAGTGGGTGCTGACTATGATGGGGAAAGGCTTTCAGAGGTTCCACATGTTGACGGACAGAGTGCCGGGATGGCTTCTGATGATCGGGACGAGTATGCTCGGAACCAGTCTCATGCAATGGCTGCACAAGTCCACGTCGGCCAGTACCAACAGCAACACCACTCGTCGCGCCACCAACACTCAGGCTACCAATCAAGCCCCAAAACCTCCCGCGTCCAATCATCTTGCTTCCCGGGAACTGAAAAAAGAACTCGCTGATGCCGCCGTCCAACTGGCACAGGTCACCCAGCAAAAGCATGCCTCCTCCGTCAAGCCTCCGTCCACTACTCCTCAACGCAGGAAATAATCCCTACCAAAAAAAAATCTGTTTCTTCTTGTGTTCACCAAGTGTACCTGTATTTTCCTTCTTCTTCTTCTTGTTCTTTTTCTTTTATTTGTCTGGCTATGCTCATGATGTTCAGCATGGCCTTTCATTTTCATGGAGTATCCAACTGGCTTCTATTACACTTAACTTATCGTAAAAAAATACAAATAGTGTCGACACTTGTGAGATTCTTTCCCACACAGCTTGCCTTTTTTTTATCTTGGACTAGTTGGAGAGGACTGGAATTGGAGATTATCTCACCGCAGGAATTTATTTTTACACTTTTTTACCAGTGCCTTCAGATGGCAAGCTTGGAGGGAGGTACGTGCTCCGAAACCCCACCTTCCTTGAAGGGGTCTTTTTTTTTTTCTAGGGTACAGCCCTACAGCTGTCTTCAGATCAGTAGTGTCAAAAGCTCTTGCAGCCCGGGTTGTTGAATTTTAGAGTTGTTGAACTCAGAGTTGCGGACAATAAAGATCAAGAAGGAGGGCAGAGACACTGG
>LAVV01013860.1:13756-24019 GCA_001263375.1 Puccinia sorghi
AGATTCACCGGCATCCCAGGGAGGAGCATTTGAGAGCTCCGATACAAGCATAATAAGCTAATGCTAATAGCGAGTGTGAGATCCATCCTCAACAGCCACCCCCTCGAAAATGCTCCGACAACTGATCAAAAATGAGCAGGACTAGAAAAAAAATGAACACAAGAGGAAATCAAACAAAGAAATAAAGAGAAACCAGAGAAAGAGAAGAAAAAAAATCCGGCCCATTTTGACGGCGGTGATTCGAGGACCGAAAGGCGACCTGCGCAATGTAATATGTGAAGAATTGTGTCGTCACCTTAATCAAAATAATATGTTAAAAATTATGGAGGACGGACAATCGCGGGGGGTGCATGTGTCTCGCAGCCAGCGCATGCTGTCCCCCCTGGTACTTGCCATAACGGATGCCGGTCAACCAGGTGCCGACATTTTGAGGCTGGCCAAAATCCTCTCGAAAGGCAACGGTCCCAGTGCCTTAGTCATGATGTCCGCCAGCTGGGTGTTGGTTGGAACCCATTCAATCGCAAGACGTTTTCGGTGAAGCTGTTCAGTGACGTAGAAATACTCGCGGTCTGAATGCCGGGTCCGCTTGTTTGCAGAGTTGTCCTTGGCAATTTTCACAGCCGCATCATTGTCGCACATGAGAGTCGGGGTGATGGAGTCATTGGTCATGTCAAAATAGAGTTCTTTCAACCAGACGGAGTGTCTAGCCGACCACCCGAGTGCCATAAACTCAGCGTGACAAGTCGAAGTCGCAACGGAAGCTTGACGCTTGCTCGCCCAGAGGATGGGGCAATCAAATAAAGTAGTGATGGACCCATGCGTCGACCTGGCAAACTCGCCACCCCAGTTGGCGTCAACCCATGTGGTCAGCTTCCGAGACTCAGACGGTTCAATCACCAGCGACCGACACCCAAAAGCTTTGATATAACCCAGGGCATGCTGAACTGCCGACCAATGTCGAGTGGTGGGGGATTTGGCGAAGCGCGAGAGGAATCCCACTGCAAAAGAAAGATCAGGACGAGTTGCCACAGCCAAATAATTCAGGGAGCCAACCACAGAGAGATATCCATTAGGGTTGATGATTTCTTCATCCGCTTGAGTAGATGTCAGCGTGTTGGTTTCCCGAATCGGCACAGAGCGGCACAGAGTTTTTGAAGACGTAAAAGTGTCGATGATTTTTTGCGTCAAGAAAGGTTGGGAGAGGATAATCTTCGAAAATGACGGGCGCTCAACCTTGATGCCAACAATCGAGTGGACCTCGCCATCCCATGTGGTTCGCAGCTTGGATTCCAGGGCTTGTTGAAAGGAACGCATCACAGACTCCGACGACGCAGTTACTATGCCATCGTCTACGTGAATCCAGACAAGAATTGTATCTCCTTGTTTCTTCAGATGGTAGAATGAATCATCATAGTAGCTCACTTGAAAACCGAGTCCCTCCATGATTTGAACAAAATGCTTCCACCAACAGCGGCCGCCCTGCTTTGTCCCGTAGAGTCCTTTGTCAAGCTTCAGCGACTTCCCGCGATGTTCCTCAGGAACGAACATCCCATCCGGTACCTTCACCCACACATCTTCATCGATTTCACCATGTAGATACGCGGCTGTGACATCAAAAGCTTCCACCAACCACCCATTCGCGGTTGCTACCGCAAATAACATTCTTAAAGAAGCAAATGTTGCAGTCGGGGCCCAAGTGTCGTGATAATCCTGGCCGAAAATTTGACTAAAACCGCGTACAATGTACCTAGCCTTGTATTTCTTGACGGAACCATCTTGGTTTCGCTTGATATCAAACAACCAGCGCGCATCTGTTTCCTTCCTGCCTGGAGGAACATGTTCAAAGTGCCATACAGACATGTCCCATAAATTGGATAATTCATTATCAACTGCCTGTAACCATTTTTGGCCATCCTTGCGCGCCACAGCTCGAGCATAACTCCGGGGCATGAGTTGGTTCCTCGCACAATCAGCAAATCCAGTGTTTTCAGGTTCTTGGGATGCAATGATTTCCATCGGCGCAGCAGATTCCAGGAGTAGTGCAGTGTTGAAAATCGAAGGGGAAACGTCCTCCACATTGAGTAGCTTGTCAATGCTTCTTCGTACTGGTGGTTCATCATCGACATTGGCAATTGCATTAACATCGTGCCTAGGAACACCCGCAGGCTCCGGGCCATTGACGAGAAGTTTATTGAGGGAGGATGACGATGTTAGTTTAGGCTGTGTGGGGGCAGGGGGATTCACAGATGGCTGATTACAGTAAGGAAAGGTGGCCACGGAAGACTCAAAAAATGTGTTGTTGGTCGGAACATAGAAAATCCATCCCTTTCCACCTTGAACATATCCAACCAGGTTGCACCGCCAAGCGCGAGTATCGGTTTTTCCCTTGCGATAAATGTCGGGCTTGTGAACGAAGGCCACCTCGCCGAATGAGCGCAGTCGATCATAGAGGGGTTTTTTTCCAAACATTAATTCCAATGGAGTTTTATCCCCGGTTATTGAGTTAACCAGGCGATTGTGAGTAAAATAACCCCACAAATAAGCAAACCCCCAGAATTTAACAGGCAAGCCGGATGCTACTAACGCGGTTCTTGCCATGTCGCCAACAGTCCGATGAAGACGCTCAGCAGCCCCGTTTTGTTCCGGTTCATACGGCATCGAATGTTGGTGAGAGATTCCTTTGTCTTTCAACCAGTCGAGGAACGCCTTGGAAGTGAATTCGCCCCCTCCATCAGTCCGAAAAACCTTGAGCTTCTTTCCAGTGAGCCGCTCCATGCGCTCGATATACCTTCTGAACGTGAGACAAACATCCTTCTTGTACCGCAAGAGAAATCCCTCCGAATAAGTTGTCGCCAAATCGCGAAAGACAACGATGTACTGGACACCTGAGAAACCCTCGACAAACGGCCCAAGAACATCGGAAACAATTACATCCATTGACTCAAGCTCCCCCCTGTCGGACAACCTATTTCCACGCTGCCGCTTGCTCTTGCTGACCAGGCAGTCCTCACAAATGAAATCTTTGTTTGTCAGTTTCGAAGGCAAGCCAGGAAGATCGCCCGCGGAGCACATTTTGATAATACGCTTCAAACTAATGTGACCCAGCCGCCTATGCCACATGAGGGCATCAGATTCCTTCAAGGAAGCACTAAAAAGTGTGATGGACGAATCGCCGCAATCAATGTATTTCGGAGGAGAAGCCTTAATAGGAGGCACAAAAACAACAGGTGGATTATCCGAGATAACAACAGCGGGTATTTGCCAGCGCCTGTGAACTGAGAATGATTGAAGGGTGAAGCCATTAGGGAAAGACACAGACACATTTCCGAGGTCATTTACGTGGAGCTTCCCCCCTCCCAACCTCAAAGTCTCTGCCGACAGAAGGGTACATGTTGCGTTCGGGCTGTAATAGACATTATTGAGCGTGATAGATCCGGATTCGTTTTTAATCTTCATTTTCCCAACTGTGGTCACATAAGATTTCATGTTGTTAGTGGCCACATTCAGCGGTAAGGGGTTTTTGAGGTAAGCAGTATCAAAAAGAAGGGAGAGGTCGTTGGTGAAGGTGTGAGAAGCGCACGAGTCAAGCCCAAAAAGGCGTCCTCCTCGCCCAAGTAGCGCGCTCAATTCCTCCGAGGTAACCGGTGGGTTCGCTTCGTCCAAAGTGATGGATTGAATCGTGGGGACGTCCACCGGTGTATGACCCTCGGAGGTGCATGGAAGTTCAGCTAAGTTGGCTTGAAAATTGCTCCTGGGTGGTGCTGTGGCGCTGCGGAACGGATTGCTGGTCAAGGGGTGTGCAGTCCGAGTCGCAAAGTTGCCAGATGAAGATGACCCCGACGCTGATGGTTTGGAACAATCACGAGTGAAGTGAGTGTTGGACTTGCATTTATGACACCACCTAGACCCAGTGCCCTGAGACGCGTTTGCAGCAGACCATTCACAAGAACCCGATTGCTTGTCAAACTTTCAATCCAAAGACGGCTTCTTGTTGTTGCAAAAGAGCGTCAATTCGTTTTTAGCCAGTCACAATAGATCCACATTCCGAACATTAAGATCGCCCTGCTCCATCCGTAAATCAATTTGGAGAGCTACGTTGATGAAGGGAAAAGATTCCAAGTTCGGAAGGGAAAGATGAAAAAGAAGGCCGGTAAACGATTCTTCAGACAAGACAAAGCCTGATCAAAACAGATTTTTGACTAAATTTTCAATTTTCCAAAAATGTGCATCAAGGTCCGCATTGCGGTCAAGATGATTGAATTATTTGTCAAGTATCTGCTTCATTACCGCAATGTGCAACGTGCGACTACGCAAAGTGAAAGTATCGGCAATCAATCGGAATCCTTCAAGGCCAGAAGGAGATTCTGCCACTCCGATCTTAATGTTGTCATCGATAGTTGCCAGGAGAGCTGTCTTGAGCAACTGATCCTCAAGTGGTTCGAGGACTAAGTTTTCCTCGTTCAGAACAATCAAGTACCCCAATGTACCCTCCAGCGCTTGCTGAATCATGACAATCCAAGTCTGGTAGTTGTCCCCATTGGTGTTCAGTTTTGGCACATTCGGCAGCCACTTGTTGAGAACCAATGATAGCTCTCGAACAGTAGGCTTTGGAGAGGGAGCGGGAGGCACCATGGCCTGCGTCATTTTCGTAAAGAACAAGAACTTCTTGACAAGTTCCTTGTCGAAAGAAGATCCACGCTCGGCCGGTGGGTCCTGTTTCCGAGAACCAGGGGGCAAGGGCTTGGTGACACGAGGAGCAGAAGGAGTTGGATGATTGATGGTTATTGAGGGATTGCTCGTCGACAAATTTCCAAGACCAGGGTCGTCATTCTTCGACTTCCCTTTATCATTAAGCACACGATCAAACAGCTCTTCTACCTCCGGATGGGTAGTCGCTGTTCCCAGAGCAGACTTAAACGAGTAAGATGAAAGATTGTGTTGAGCGGCGTGTCGATTCTTGGAGGATGATCTCGCATTTAAGGCAGATCGATCCCAAGAAGAGTCCCGTTGATAAGACATGATGATTTGAGAGAGATGTTGCGGTCGTTGTACCGAGTCACAAAGCTCACAACTTTACCATACCGATTGAGACCCTTCCTATGACGAGAGAGGGCTCATAACCTCTAATTCTCTGGCTCTGGGATGTCGGTGAGGAAAAAGCGTGATCATTAAATTTCAGCGATGACGAGACGACAAAAGAAGTGAAAGATGAAAATCTGAGAGAGAAACAGATATAGAGAGAAGAGAGAAAACAGAAAAAAGAAAGAGGAAAGAAAATGAGGAAAAGAAAGGAAAGACTTACCTGGGATGTTGGTGAGGAAAAAGCGTGATGAGAAGAAGATTCACCGGCATCCCAGGGAGGAGCATTTGAGAGCTCCGATACAAGCATAATGAGCTAATGCTAATAGCAAGTGTAAGATCCATCCTCAACACTAGGCTGCACTACATCATTTTTTAGCAGAGAAATACCACTACAAGCACTCTGTAACAGTGTAACATAGTGTATAAGTGGCTAATATTACAGGATTGGCCGCAAAAACATAATACCCACTAATTCATGCCTTTTTGGCCAAAAGATTTAGCAGTCCACTGTTGCTACAGATGAAATTTGAGGGGATAACTTGGATGTTGAAGGTAAAGGATATAATCCCAAGCCAACTTAGTTAAAGAAAAGATTGGATGGAATCATCCCCCTAGCTCCTTGGAAACAGAGGGAAGAATTATTTGATCCCCAATATTGTAGCTAAAACCATGTGTCATTCAAGTTGAACTTGCATCATCCACAACTTTCTCTGCATTTTTGCTTTATCCATGGACAATTGGGTGATTTCTTATTTATTCAGAGACAAATTGCTGTGAAATTTATCAAGGGATGCTTGAAAGTGTGTATTTTCATGATGGACCCTGACTAATTATCTTATTTGGTTGGCCTCAGATTCAATTTGCTATATTCTTTTATTTGCCTCTTGTCACTTGCACTATGCTCTCAATTGCGCTTGTCATATGGTTCAGTTTTGACATTTTCCTTTTGTTCTGAAAAGTTTGTTTGGAGGGCCATGCCAAGGACATGGAAGGTGGGGTAGATTTTGAAAGTAGCCTATGCCCCACATTTGGTTATCAATTGGTTGTAGGGTAAGAGTTGGAGATTTCTTGGCTTGGGGAAGGAGAGGAATCAGATAGGGAATGAATTCAAGACAAGATTGGTTCCACTTTAGATGGTGTCTCCAGAGGAAGGGGCTTGGATCAATCAATGGAGACTATGTATTTATTGATTATCTGAGGCTTCAGTCTGCTTGGGTGCCCAAGACCTTGGATTATGGGGAGTCATGAGGATTATTTTTGGAATTATCTGGCAAATACATCCTCACTGAAGCAAAGATGGTATGTAAATTACAATAAAATACAGTATTGGGTTATGGAAATTACTTTAATGCATGACTTTTATATAAATCATCATCTTCACAATCCACCATTGCATTGTGGATGTGTTGGTTTTTTTCTCTTGTATTTCTGGATAGGAAAATTAAACTTTTCTATTTTGATCACAAAACAACTCAATATCTTTCCAAAAAACCTCAACAACAGAATTCCTGTAAAACAAAACCCCTACTCACCCACTGAAACCAATCACAATATAACTCTACTATTTCAGAAGATACATGGATCTTTCCAGTCATGGTCAATTGTTGTGAGTATTTTTTAGGGGGCTTGACAAGCGAAACACCCTTTTTGGATGTGTGTCCCACCAGACTTTGCAGTGCTGGTTCAGGTGGGTTGCGGAACCAATTTGTGGTACGCTGTGAAAAGGAAAACCAACTCAGTAAGTGACCAAGAATCCTCCTCCAATGTGTGTTGAGTACTCTTTGGTTTCACTGCGGAAAACTTCAAGATTGGTGAGTATTCTTCTTTACCCAAATAACAAACACTCCCTTGTTACCGCTTTTTGCACACTGCAACATGGAAAGAGACTGTGAGTGTTCTGCCTTTTGGTAATTCTGAAGCTTGACTCCCAATTTTTCTCCTTTTCTTTGCTTTTTTTTGTTAATGGATGAGTAGATTGATAGATACAAAAACTTGCGTGCTCCCCCCCCCCCCCCTCTGATTTGACTGCCCCTGTGTCAGCCTCGCTCCTCAGGCTCCCCACTGCGCAACCTCAGAACCCCCTGGCGCTCCGCCAGCCCGGTTTGCTCCTGCAGCAATCCTCCCCCAATGCCCGCTCAAACCCCCTGCCTGCACTCTCTCCGCCGCTAATAAAAGTTTGCTCATTCCCTGCTCTGCCAAACAAAATTCTTGAAGATACTTTCCTTTGTTTACTATGGTCCGCCTCAGCTTTCTGCGTATACCATGCCATCAGCAGCAGCTACTGCTGAGACCCGCAGCTACCTCGCCTGTAAAGACTCCACATCCGCCCCAGTTTTGAATCCTGTCCCCAGCAATTCTCCTTCCCTTTTCCCCTCTATTACCAACTTCACTTCCCCCCCCCCAACCAATTTTGGGCCCTTATCCCTAATTATGTGTCCCGCCAAATGCATCTGCTGCGCCCGGCTCCACCAACAGTCCTGCCCCATCATCTGAACCCAGTTTCACCCCGGCACCCCTTGCACTGAGTGTTCCCCCACTCATCAACAACCGTCCTTCCCGCGGAAACCGCCCTAGAACCGGGTCCCGCAAGCAAACCCACCGCAAAGACTCATTTGTTGTCCCGGACTCCCAATTGGTCTCCATCAACTCCAACTCTCCCACCACTTCCCCGCCAAGTCCGCTGGGACAGCCACCAGCAACCATTGCCACAGTCCACCCCTTGGGACCAAATGACACCAAAACCCAAGCCGCAACTATGACCGCAGCCAAATGGAAGGCAGTGTTATTCACATGGGCCTCACGTCACCTTGTCAATGTTGGTCAAAACCTGGATCCCGATTGGTTCCCACAACCTCCACCCCGACCAGTGGTGTCTTGCCACCTTTGACCTCGCTCCAACACCCCCTCCTCCTCCACCTCCCCCTGCACCATCACCACCCGCCGCTCCTTCTACCGTGCCTGCTCCACCCACTCCCCCACCACCATTGCCACCCCCCGCTCCCTCCCCTATTCCGATTCCCTTGCCTACCCTGCCACCTCCTCCTCCTTCCACTCCCCCGCCCCCCATCAAAATCCCCTCCTTCCATCCAGGTTTCACCTCTGCACCTCTTCTCCCCGCTCCGTCCTCTCTGTTCCGGCCACCCTGAACCCGCCGCTCCTGGAATACCCATACCGGAGTATGCTCCTGGACAATGAACTCAAGTTCGGCCTTCCGGAGTCGGAACTCCACACTTTCCTTGAGCAACACGAGCACAACCTGGTCCACATCCTCCAGTGCTCCCGCTCCATCCCTGCCAACAACCGCCAAGAAATAGTCCGGGAATTCAACCCACCACCACACTACGCTCCTGTCTCTGCCCTGCTATCTTCATGGAACAAAAAATCCCCGCCCTTCCTCTTCCACTATCCTTCCTCCTCTCTAGCTCTATCCTTCCTTCCCTATCTGAGGTATGCCTAAAAAGAAATAAATTCCATATGCCATTGCCCTAACAACTGATTCCCACACCAAAAATAAACACCTGAGAGAGAAATAACTGTTAAGTGCCTGGACCACCCCAGAAAGAGAACCAATTAGTCACCACACTACTCCACATCATCGTAAACCTCTGCGGCCTGATCAGAGCCTGAACCGTTTGCCTCACTTCCGCTCGACCCACCATCCGGTTCAGCCGTCTTGTTGAAAGTGGTCAATCTGTGCGCGTAAAACCTCTGGATATCCACCACTTTTCTTTGCACCAGGGTACTGTCCAACTCCTCCAACTGATAACTCCCACCTAGAAAATTGCTGACCACACGTAAGGCCCATTCCAACTGTTAGTGAAAAGCTTGCCCCATTGGGTTTCAAGGCTCCGGTTGTACAATAAGACCAGATCACCCTTCCGCAGGGGATCCTGCAAGCAATGAGCGCAACACTCATCCCAATACCGCACAGATTTTGGCTGCAATTCCCGCAGCCGCTTCACCACCTTTTCCACCATCTCATCCCATGATGTCTTGACTTTCCACCAATTGATTGAAAGATAGGTGAGAATCTTAATTTCCACCCGAAGCACAGGTTTCCGACCATAAAGAAGTTCATACACCAAGTAACCTGTTCCCCGCTTGATGGAGCATTTGAGCCCATCCCCGCCACAAAGTTTGACCAACAAATTCTTGATCGGCTGATGACCCCACTCAATTATTTCTGTGTCCAGATCATACTCTGTCACCCAGCCAAACTTTGCCCCGCACGACTGTACCAGCTTCATTAGACTTCCTCAAAACTCTGTGCCGCCATTGACAATGACGAGGTGCAACAACCCAAAACTCAAGAACCAATCCCCCTCCAAAAACCCCTTTTCCACAAACAGCTTCACCAGAGGCTATGCTTCCACTCAACCTGTCACATTGTTGCAAGCCACCAACAGATAAGTGAACTTCCCGGCCTTGATGTGAACCACGTCCAACAACACCCAACTGAAAACCTCCCCCCAATGACCCAACTCCTTGTGCAGACTCTGCAACACTGCCTCCTAATCTGCCCTTAGAGTGGCCACCAACAGCACTGGTGTCCACCTCTGCCAAAGTTTCCCCTTGTGGTCAAAGAAGCCAATTAACCTCCTTTCTACCCATGCCCGCAATTTGGCCGGAACATTGTCCAGGAAGTTGAGAGATTCTAGGTATCGCACCAAAACTTTGTACCTTCCACACTGACAAAAAGGAAGGCCCGCACCGACTTTTGCTGCACCCGCAGTCAGCAAACAACGCTCCACATCCAACAGTTCCGCAGTTAGGAAGCAATCATCCCCTTCAATTTCCACCACGCAGGATAAAGCATCCAGCATTGTCAACGCTTTCCCAGGAACATGCACCACCTTATACAAAAACAACTGAAGGTAAGCCAACCCTCTGGTCATTGGATCATTAGGAAGAGAGGGAGAATGGATCATCTGCACCAAAGGCTCCACGTCCACCAGCAGCTCAAAGAACACTCCCCACAGCAGATTCTGCAGTGTCGGCACCACCTTGATGACTCCGCACAGCTCCAACTTTGGCTGGGAGTACTTAGACTCCACCTTGATGAATTTGATTGACTCATAGAGCACCGGTTGATCCTTCCCATCCTCCTCCTGCAACAACACACCCATACCAAACTCACTAGAGTCCACTGCCAAACAAATCCCGCCCTGCAAATAGTCAAGA
>LAVV01013871.1:0-10262 GCA_001263375.1 Puccinia sorghi
CCTTTTGTGTAAGGATAATCCTTGCAGGAATTATTATCATAATTCCTGCCATTTATTATCCTTTATTATCTCCTGGGCACTTAAAAACCCCTGTTCCACAGGCCCCAGTTTTTCAAGAGCATATAATTCCACCGACGGCTGAAATACAAACCACGGCATTTACGCTCACGTATGTGGCACAAGGTAGGGTTTTTACAACAATAGTAGATACAACTAGCAGTGCACAATTGGGAGGAGTTACTTCTACACCTAAAGCCTCTGCCCCATTGTTCTGATTCCCTCCGCATGTAATCCCATTTTCCTCCTCACTCATCTCCACCCTCCGCCACCACCTCTTGCCACCCTCTGTGCCTGACTCAAACCCCAACACAGAACCCTGGAATTGCAAGCTGCAAAACAGACGCTCACGAGTGTGGCACAGGGTAGGGTTTCGAAAACGGTAGTAGCTACCCGCAGCAGTGCACAATTGGGAGGACTTACTTTTGGTCTCTGTTTCTCCGCCCCACAGATCTTTTTTGCCAATTGCCACCCGCTCCTTAGGAGTCGACCGTCTGCAACCAGCTGGAGCTGCGCTGATGCAGACCAATTGGCCGACTCCTAAAAATCCGCTTCAAGGGGTGGGCCTTGCCCTTTTCCCCTCTCCGCTCCTCCTCTTTGCCCACTTGAGCCCTGCCGCTCTCTTCCCAGTTCCCACTCACTGGTTGACAGATGGTCTTCTTGAACCCAACACCACAAGAATCCATCACAGAGAGAATCTCCTCTCTCCGGGCCGAGTCATAGCGTAACCCAGCCCAAAAAGCAAACAGGAACGGCCTGCCCAAGATAACCTCCGACGCCTGAACCAACAAGAAGGAAACCCACCTCTTACATTTGGCAACCTCCACCCATTCCCCTTCCACCACCTTGTCCACCTTGCACTTGTGCCCGTCAATCCCTCCCAGCCCAATATTGGCTTGCCGGCAGACCAAATCTGCGTCATGGACCAACTTGGTGGGCAGCAGGTTGACCATCGACCCGCTGTCTATCATTGCCCAGACTTGGCAATCCCCAATACACATCTGGACATAGCCAAGTGGACACAAGACTGTGTCCAAGTGAAAACTGGGTGGTGCCTCTACCACCGGCTCCACCTCTCCCGACCGCATGTCAAAAGAGACGTGGTTCCTGTTTGCCTTCAACCCAGCACTCTCCTGAATAACCTCTTCTGCCATCATTGGCGATATTGTCACCAGCTACTTGAGACTGAGCGCAACCTCCCGCCAAGAGCGCACTTGGCCAATTCTGCCGCCTTCTTCTTACCAGGAACTGGAACACTGGCCCACCATCTCCTTCCCCTTCAATTTATTTGGGAAATCAACATCCATTTGTTCCAATCTGCCGAAAATAACCCATTCACCAGATTGCACCGCCCAAACTTCTGCTCCCACCTCCGCTCCCACCTCCGCTCCCACAAACACACCGCTTGCTGAGTTGGCCTCCGTTTTGGCCTGTGCTGGCTTCCGTATTTTTTGCCCGCACCACATCGCAAGGGAAACCCTCAATCTTCTCCTGCAATCCCGGAAAAAAGAAATCCCCCTGCCAGAACAGTAAGGGTTGTTGCTCTTAATGACTCCTGCTGTTAATATGACACTTTTTTTTTTCAAAAAGAAAGAAAGAATATAAAGGTAATAAAAGAAAGAATATTGTCGCATTTGTAGTCGCCCAACAACCAAACAGGAAGAAGAGTTCCCAATGAGGCCCCCAATATGTGGAAAGAAAAACCATCTCAGTGTAACTGAGAGTCCATCTCCGTTGTGTGTCGATTACTCTTTGGTTTCACTGCGGAAAGCTTCTAGATTGGTTATCCTTACAATTTGGGCCACCTAGCCTGTTTGCCACAGAAAAGTTTGAGAGTTACAATAGCATATTACACACAGCATCAATTCACTCCAATTGTCACAGTCCATGCAGGTATATAGCCTTAAGTTTTAGTAATTATCAAAACGTGAGGTGGATACTATCTGGTGCATCTATTTATGATTCACACAGTCACCAATATCTTCAAGCGTCCTCAGCATTTCAAGAGATATATTCCAAAAATGAGACCATTCAGAAGTCTATGGGATACAATTTCAGGCATAAACCATTTTGGAAGAGGACCTTCTGTAACACACAACAATGCAGCCACTTTTTATAACAGCAATGTTCCAGTTGAACTTTCCCAATTATTCCCAGGAACAGCCATTCAAGAGGTCTCATCAATCAACCTAAATTCCCAAGAATCAATAACAAAAGAATCATTTTTCATGGTGAGTATTATTCATTGTGTAAAGATGTCTATAAACTGATACTAATGGATCAAATCCAAATTTATGGAAATTAGATAAGTCTAACACATGTTGGATGTGTGAGAAGAATATGGCAGATCTCACCAGTGTCCAGAAACTACTTTTATGTTGAGATAAATGATTGTATACTCCAAGGCATTGATTCATTTTATGGCATGCAAATTATTTTGAAAAAAAAACCACATACACCAAATTAGACCTCAGGTGTGTATTATATCTCTAAATTTTCCCATAGAACTAAATTGGATTTGGTAGGAAATAACTGTGTGCTTGAATGTTCAACACAACTGTCATAATGGCAGATGTGAAACCACAAAAACCATAATTCCACCAAAAGGATCCAAAGAGGTTCACACTGTGATGATGAATATAAAACACAGTACCCACAACAGGTATATATTGAATGTTAGCTCCCATGATGCGGCTAGATATCATAGGCTGCTATCCCATTTATCTTTCACACTCCCTGATCAACAAGCCATAACCAATATTGTTGAACCATCTGTGGCCAAGTGGGCACAAAATAGAGGTCAATAAGGAAATAGGGGAAAGGGGAAGCAAAGAGCTCTTCTTTATTTTCTTGAATCAATGTTTCAGCAAGTCACTCAAATTTCCACATCCATTTCAATAATAATCTAATAAACACAGGTAGTTCTGAATATAGCATGACCATTACTATACATGTTGTATGTGGTAAAATATAAATACATGAAAGGGAGTAGAATCACATATCTGTCAGGATGCTGCATGATGTCCAACAGTCAACCACATATCCTGTTTTTCCTGCTATTATGCCACATTAAAAAAGGTGAACAACAATATACACAATGTATAGATGATGCATGAAATTTGTATCACATTGCACCCAGGAGAGCGCCAAAATTTACATAACAGTTTTTAATGATGAAATAGCCTGTCATGCATATATTTGCTTACCATTCTGAAATTGGGCTCCCAGATTTTTAAGGTGATGACTGAATTTATCTCGAGGAATATGAAACCAAACTGCCTGGGGCTTTCTTCCATGGTGATTTTAATGTGGATCAGATAACAGCAGGCAGGATCAAATTAATTTTTCTGATACTTTTTAAAGTAACTTATTCTTGGAGGCATTGCCTCTGGGTGACTGTGACACATATAGAAAGGGATTTCAATAAATTTGTAACAGCAGCTTGAACTGAAGATAACGATGATATTAATGAGGGAATTGGCTTGCTCTTCAGCGAGTTGGGAGGCGGAGAACATCTGTTGCTTAGCCAGATGGTGTACATGATTTTGAAGCTTGAGATAGATTTCGTCGTGGCGTGGTTCATTCCGTTCGCAACGTCCATCCTGGGGGCAATCGTTGGTTGGATGATTCAAGCGGAGGTTGAGGGACTTGCAATTCTGCGGAGTCATGGCCTGGGTGTTGATCCAGAGAGCTGGAACCTTGAGGAAAGCTAATTTCCTCAAGGTTTACACTCTGAGGATGCTGCATGGCGGACTCAAAACCATGAGGAAAGTGGGATTCGACAAGGCTCGGACTGAATTCGAATTTTTTCCGACTCGCCAACCTATCCGAATGATAGACGACTTGGCGGACGGTTTTTTTTCAAAACCGTTTTTTTACTTGATCCAAAGTTTGAAAGCGCACCGGCGGTGTCCGGCATCCTTCCCATGTTGAGTGGCTTCCGAGGTAGCCATTCAGCCTTTGGTTGTCTACTTTCAAGAGTCTCCGGATCTCCTGTCTGTTTTCTCCAATGCTCAGCCCTATTATCATGATGTCCTGGCTAGGGCCAGCAATATCAACCTGGCACTTACCCGCGGACAATTCAAAGTCGACGACCTCATGTAAATAAAATATTTTTGGAGGAAGTTGCGTGGCCGGCTTAAAGAAGATAATGCGATTCGCTCGCCGACCGACCAGCTCGAGAGCGCTGATCATGCGGCCTGATCATTATCCATCAACAGCGTCGGCTACATATCAGACCATTCGTCATCCCACTTTCATCGGCATGGCTTGCGGGCCATACTGCCTATCCAAAAAGTCAGACTGCTGATGGGAGGCTATCCCCAAGAGAAGTTGCTTCTTGGGCCACTGCAAGTTCTCATCATGTAGAAAATTCTCTCCGATTCGTCTTTCGATAAGTTTACCGCTTTCAATGCTGGCAGGCAGCAGGGCCATCCAGTCAGTCCAACAAATATATATTTCATTCTTACGCTGTGCGCCTTTCGCGACGCACCCCTCCGTCTAAGTCTCAAGATTTCCTTTACTACCGTCTGGTGCCTTTTTGTGCCCTGTGGAATCGATCAATCCTGCCGGATACACATTCTGCTGCTGCTGCCGCACTATAAAGCCTTCTGTTCTCTTTATTTCCTGAAGCCACTCTTGCCGTAATCCACAAACCCCTTCTACCCTTCAGCACGCTCTCCCTCCCCAAAAGCTCTCATCATGATGCTTGCCCATCGCTCCCCTTCTGATCACGTTCCCTCTCGCCGTCGAATCTCGTCTGCTATTAGCAAACTATCTTTGCACAAGATGAAAGCTCTGGTATCTCCTTCCACTGCTCTTGCCGATGTAAGCATATAATGTATTATCTCTCCTTGTCATTGATAAGCTACTCAAGGCAGGTTTAATATGCAATGTCGTGCCTTTCATAGTCGGGCTCTTCCGACACCGACCTTTCCGAATTCGCCAGTGATTCTTCTGTAAGCTGCTTTTTTCTTTCTTTCGCTGTCGCTGTTACTTGACATACAATTTGCTCCAATAGCTATCTGTCTCTCCGCCCCCTTGCACTATCCTTAACCCCAACTCACAAACCATGAAGAATTATGCCAACCAACGATCCGTAAGTCCCACTTCCTGTCTCAAGCGTCTCTGATTACCCCCGCTGAAGTATGGGTACATATAATGTAGGACAAAATCCCGCTCCGTCAACCTGCCTTGTTCCCCGCTAGCCTCAACTTCAGCCAACAGACTATTTCTCTCTTCGAGTCGAATGAAGAGGATACAGACGACCAAGAAAACCTGAACTTTTACTTGAATGATCTTCTTGTGAGAAATTCCTTTCATCGCTCTTATAAATCAGAATTTAATGTCTCAACATTTTTCTACGTTTGCAGCGCGGACCCACCCAACCCGAGCAAAATGCCCGCAACAAAGACACGAAGACTCCCTACACAACCGCCAGCAAGCAACGCAGCTTTCCTTTGCCTGGCTTCCACAAAAACAGTAGCAGCAGCGATACCAAACCCAAAAAAAGTTGCAACCTTCCTAATAGCAATAGCATGCCCTTTCACCACAGCACCCCCACTAAAAAATCTGTCAGGCGCGCAGAGTCTTTTTTCTTTCGCGCAGTCAAACCTAGTCCCTCCACTGCTACCCCCAAGGTAACATACCTACCTTCATACTCTCGTCTACATGGCCAATATTGACTTTTCCTTGGATCAACAATAGCCGCCAGCCACCACCCCTGAATTTGAACCGAGGGAGCCAGATTATTCCTTGGAGATAACCTCACCGGTGCTCGAGTACTCCAAGTTCACGGTGGGTCATCTCTTGGTCGTTTGATCCTTTTTATTCTCTCTTGCCGTCATCCTTAACAAAACCTCTTCATAGGAACGTAATCGACTCCTCTCGCTTCCTACCAGGCTGGACTCTACTGCTCATGTCAGGGAAATAGCCCAGATTGGAGAGAAACTTTCTGTCCAACCTTTGGAGGCCATTCCAGAGCAGCAATCTATCGCCTCTTCCCCTGCATTGTCGTTCGATGTAAATTGGGTTTTTCATCTAATTTTTTGCGCATTCCGAAAGTGCTCATAATTTGCCTTGTGGCTACAGTCTCACACCGCACTCCTCCTCATGGAGCCGCTCCCTCAGCAAGCAGCGATATGTCCACGGATCGACATGGTGCTAACTTCCTCGCCGTTTTTCAACAGCCATCAGTCGACACTGTCGGAGAGCAGTAGCAGCCAGGATCCAGGGACACCTACGACGACGGAGACAAGGGGGATGGGGGCGCTTTTATTCCCTCTGTTGGCGACGCCGTACGCGACGATGACGATACCGGAGACGCCGTCGACATGTGTGAACAGTTATTATTCTGACCACACCGCGACACTAGACGCCACGCCTCACGGCCAGGACAAGTTTGCCATGTCCACTGGCAGTCCCGGCATCTTCAATCCTCTCGCCATGGCCTATACTCAGCAGCAGCAGCAGTCGTTGAACACGCCTATCCGGCGCCACTATGAGCTGCTCTCTCCCCATCAACTGCCGTCCCCCCTTCCCCCTACCTCTCACCATACTGTCTCGCGTGGCCCCGGCGCTGAAATGTTGGCCACCCTCGAATTCCTCTCCGACTTGTGCCTCAAATCTCCTGCCGCTTTTGAGGAGCATGATTCCCTCCTCGAACGTGATAGCCTTGCTGGCGACGATCATCAAAACTCTCCTCCTTGACTTTCTTGAATATCTTTCCCTTTTGTCACAAGTTTTCCGTGCTCTCTCTGTTCCGGTCTCTGATTTTTGTGTGATGTGTGATGTGACTCTTTTCCTACTACTTTTCTCTCTCTATCTTCGCTCGTCGTCTCAGAGTCTTAGTTTCTTGTCGCCAATTACTTTCCTTCCTCTGATTCCGTCCACAGTTCTTACAACTTTTCATTACCTCCTTTTTTTTGTTATTTCGGCGAACAATTCATCTCTTTTCTTTTGCTTTTTTTCTGTCGTATCCGTAATCAATCTTTCAAAGTCACAAAATCACGTCTCAAAAGTGTTTTGACACTACACATTATTATTCTTTTTTTGCATCCAGTTTCCCTGGTGACTAATGCTCCATCAACCTCACAGTCAAAATTTTAAACATCCTACTAGTTATTGGGGAATAAATTGGTACACACAATATCAACTTTAATATGAAGGTATACTATCAATAACCAGTGAGGTTAAAAATTGGCACCAATACTTATATCTGGTTGTATCCTTCTACCAAGACACACATGTATTTAGTCTACAACAGCATTGGTCTAGCCAATGTCCCTCACTGAATCTAAACCAAATTTATCTTTGTGACTAGTTCCTGTCACAAGGCCTAGTTTCTGTGACCTCCTGTCCTTTTAGCCTGGTCCACCTCAACATTTCAAAATTGAGTGAAATTCAAATTGAATAATATTCAATTTGGTAATTAAACTTGGGAAACCTACTACTATTGAGTGTATCACACACACAACACATTTATACCACTGGTCATGTAATGCACATGGGGAGAAAAAGAACTGGACTCTTATGGAAGAAAGAAATTTGGTCTCTTGTCATAGCTTGATATGGTAAAAATTCTTTAAGAGAAAAATGAGTTTATTGCAACTAAAGCCTTTGAGAGAGTCTTCCTATCTCTAAGGATGACAGGAACTGAGGTGCATGAATTATACATTTCAGATGAATCCTTGTTTTTTCTCTCTCTTCAAGGACTGATATTGGTATCATGCACTTCACACTTGGGTTGTTTAGTGTTAGTCAGATATACACTACCATTCAGCACAGTATTCAAAATCAATATGCCACATGTTAGCAATATACCTGTTAAAGCCACGTGAATAATGGGATCATATCATATACATCCTTCTGTTTCCAAACCATTGTTAAATAATTTATTTGCATAAGATGAATTGTGGGATGGAGTCAGCCTAAAAAGAAAGTATACATGGTGTGTACAGGATCAAATTTGAATCCGAAAAATTGTTTATTAGGGGGTATCAAATATGCCTAAATCCACCATTATGTAATTGACAGGTTTTCAAAAAATCCACCATTTTTAAAACATGTTTGTTCTTCACCCATCATCTCTTATGACCCATTAATCAATAATTTGATTTTTGAATAATTGACCGGTTTCTAATTGTGGATTTGTTATATTTGATACCCCCTATTACTTATTTTGACTGTTCCACAACTGAATTAATAATCTTCCATAATTCTGTAACATTTGATGTGGAAATAAAGTGACTTTTCTATTCCATATTATTCATCTTTGGTGACAGGCAACTGAATGTGAAATAGAAAGAGATATGTTGGTTCCATTCTTTTTGTATTTATTTCCTAACATGACATATCATGAGTTTTGGCATTTTAACCCTTTGGCTTCTAACCCAGGATAATTTTGGATTTTTTATGGGTTTATAACTGAAAGAAGGGTGAGCTGACCTGTTGTGATCCTGTAACCCCCTCTGGGAATTGCCAGGGTGTCCTAACTGCAGGATTATCTCCAGCCTCTGCACCTTTGTACATCCCCCAGTTAGCAATCTACATTCTTAACCTTGACCATAACATTACCTAGCCAGCTCCACATGGTTCTTGGAGCTGAGTGGGCTGGGTCCATCCTGTTTAAATATAGTCATGATCTGTCTCTTCATTTCTCAGTTTCTGTGACAGTTCTGTGTTTCATTTCCTTTTTACTTGTTTTCTTTGTGCTTGTGTCTTGTTTTCTACTTTTCTCTCTGCTTCTCGTTTCAATCCTCAATCTTGCTCCAACAATCACTCATACTAAACTCAACCATCAACAACTTGCTCAACCCATCAACTCATCCTGTCTTAATCTCACTCCTCAGACCTGTTTCACTCTGACTGGTGAGAATTCATTCTTAGAGCTTCTTCTCACTTCCTCGCTGACTCTAACATTCAGTCTATTTGTTGTCTCCTTCACTCACCTGTTGGTTATTTCTTTTCATTTCTTCTCATCATTGCCTTCTTGTTTTCTGATTTCTTTTTACAGTGTGTCAGCTCTTGTTAGTGCAATCAAACAATTTCAATCATAGTTTAATTACATCCAGTGCATGAGATGAAACTCCCCCCCTTCCCCTTTTTTTTTTTTTGGGGGGGGGGGGGGGGGGGGGCGGGGAAGCCCAGTTTTTCTTCTTTTTGTTTTAAAAAAAAAGACAAAACAGGTTTCTGCCCAGTTTTTTCTAATCTTGACTGGATTTTTGCCTACATCTGGGCAGAGGCATAATTAGCTCAAAAATGGCAAAAATTGGGCAGAAATGAGATATTGCCATTCTAATTTGGGGATTTTTTTCAAAAACTGCCCTCCTAACCCTAAACCCTGATGATCCTCTAGCCCCTAATTTTTAACACTAGCTCTGATCAGCTCTGTCAGCTAACTGTAGTTGACCCAGTTGGCTCCTGTGGCTTTTTGGTATTAAACTGAAGAAATATATATATATATATATATAATTTCACCCGGCAATAATAGCAATATACACCACAGGGGCACATTTTGACAGGAGGTGCCGCCCAGCTGACGCCATGATTCCCTCGACATCAAATAGCTGCTCGGAGCTGGAGTTTTGACGGCTGCGTCAGATTACCATCCGGCGCCTGACGACCGCAGCTGGCCACTTGACGTCACAATGTCTGACTTCTAGTCGCCAGCTGTGGTTGTTCATCTCTGAAGTCAAGGTGAGCACCCCATCTGCCGTCAAAATGTGACAGAAGATGGAGTGTTGAGATACCAGCAGCACGGCGTCAGTCTTGCATTGCCGTCAGTGTCTCAGGGCTATTTGTGTGACAGGAAAATGAAAGCCCATTTGCTGTTGCTCCGCCATCTTAATGGCAGGAAGGAATGGCGCAGATTTTCCAGCCGCTCCCGCTCCCAAAAACTTCAGGCCATCCGGCCACTCCATTTGATACACCCTCAAGGTGCCATAACAGTGGTATGCCCTGTCACCCAAGACAAATTCTACCATATTCATCCTGAGTTGGAAGATCGTTTGGAAGCAATCCCTGATTGACTTCAGAATGTATTAATGTTGCAGAATTGCTTTAATTTCACTGATTTTGCCATCAGTATATTTAAAAATTAAAGAAAATCACATTTTCTTGTGAAAATCACATTTTATTTGTAAAATCACATTTTCTTTGGAGCCTTCTGGTTCATTAATATTCCCACTCATCACATAAGTACTATT
>LAVV01013882.1:0-10261 GCA_001263375.1 Puccinia sorghi
TCAACAAGGGCCAGGAAGGCCTTCCAAAGTTCCATCTTCATATACCAAACCACGGTGAGCTTGTGAAATGTTGATGCTTCTCAATAGAATCACTGTCAGACAATCACATCCACCAAAGAATAATAAGAGACAACCTACTAGTAAGCTTCCTACCACACTGCCTCAACCAAAAATTCTTCCCTGGGAATCCAATACACCAGAGACTCAGACACAGGTACATAGCTGCATGGGTTAAAACTTGGGCCACTATCATTGTGGTACCAATGGCTTCCCTGTCAGGGGAGTTCTGCAGGATTTCAATTGAACTAAGATTTCATTCCAATTGTAATAGTATTGGAATCACAGAAACTCAATCAAGTTTCAAATTGTGTGAGAAACTTATTCCAACTGGTTCAAATCAATAGTTGACACATGAGGTTGTTGGATAGAATTATGCACCATGATGCCATGTCAGGATGAAAGTGGGCCCACGGGTTTGCTCCCAAAAATCCTCGTAGTTTAAAGGCATCTGTCTAAAGCCATGCCTCTTCCGTTTTGCACATGTCAGATTGGGCTAAGGGATTTTTGTGGCAGAGAGGCCATGATACAGGCCAGATGCAACACGTACAGGACAAAACCCATAAATGAAAGTGCATGATGGACCCATGAAGGCCACTGCTGTTTTTTGGGAAAGTCTCTCATGAGGGGGCAGGAGAGGGATTGATGGGCCATGAAGCCATCATAATGAGTGCAAGATGCAGCTCTTTTGCCCTCATCAATAGTTTTTTTAAAGAAATGACTTGTTCACACCTTTCCCTTGAGCAACACAAAGCCACTCATCTCTCATTTCTCAACTTGGAACCTTTTTTTGGGTCCAGCCCCGCAACAATCCAAACCTTGCTCAGCAGCCCCTCCAAAGGGCAAAAAGCCTCCAGGCCACTGAAGTTGGTCCCAGAGCTAGACCGTTGGGGGTGCTCTCAGGGAGTCTCTATGATACATGAAATAGAGAACATGGATCTAAAAAGCTTGAGCAACACAAAAAATGGCCAAGGTGTTTTAAGTTTCAGCTAGAAGAAGTAAAACAGGAGGCAGGAATTCAAGTATATAAGGAGGATGTTTTGGTTTCCTGGACCTGTAATAAAATCAACATATCAAGAGAACAGATCCAATTGAAAATAACTGAGCCACTATCATTTTATGGTATCTAATTAGAATCAAGTGAGCCACTATGCCACCCTTGAATATTGTCTATGTTGACGAGGCAATCTGGCATTGCTTTCAATCCTTCTAATTGCTCTCGGCTCAGACGTTGGAGAACATCCTCCTCATAGCAATCTCGAGGAAGCCCAAGTGACACGCGTTCATGGCAGGCAAGGAGCCTACTTTTATTGGATGGTGGTTCTCTAGTTGTTGGAAGCGGGCCTGGCTTTCTTGTTGTTGAATCCTTGTATAGATCAATTGTACGACGATCAATGTGCTCAACCAACTTGGTGGCTTTTGCGCTACGAAAAGGCAGAGGAATCCGGGTGTTGATCCTTGGAGTTTCGACATCACTTTCATCATCGGAGCAAAGTCGTTCATCCTCAAACAAGAAAGCAAATTGTTCCAGTTCGACAAACGAATCACATGTCTCTTTTCGTCGCTTTGCCAACTGAAGGTATGTCAATGAATTATGTTAAAAAAATAATACGGGCACCACACGTTCACCAGAATCTTCAATCTTGACTTACTCTTTTTCTCTTTTGAAATTGTCGGTCTGTCTTTTGGTTACAAGCCACAGCACCCGGATGCGACTCTTCACGATTTCGCGTAGCAATCCGATGTTCCAATGCATGTATCAGCAGTTTTTGCGCTTCTGGGACCGTCGGAGGTTCAAGTTGTTGAGCATATACGTCTATGAAGCAGTTCTTCTGGCATGCAGTGATAAAGACGTCCACCACATATGCTGACACTCTAAGGTTCCACAATCAACGCTTGTGGTCTGTAGGGCTTGATGAGAAGTTTGGAATTCCGTATTGTCTGGCTCGTTCTCGGAGGTACAAAAGCAAGTCAAAAGGGGTTGGCAGATCTGGGTTCAAAGGAAATGTGTCAATTGTCTCTGAAAACTTGATGGTCGGATATTTTGGATCTGGATTCCATCCTATTCTTTGGACTTCTTCGATTGATAATAAACGTGGAACGTTGGGGCCTAGACTAGTGTACTCATTGAGGGCGTACGTGTCGTTCTGGAGAAGCTCATCAATGAATTCTAAAGGTTTCAAAAGAGACATTTCATCCTCTGTGGGGTGGGGGAGCGGAGGAACTTTGCTTTGCTTTTGTTGTGCGAGATAGTAAATAAACGATTGCATAGCCCGGTTCTGTAGAGAAAAGATGTCAAATCTCTTTTCCAGTGATGTTGAAATGCACAAAAAACGTACAAGTACCCGGCTGTCATGTTTCTCTGCCGCAGTACAAAGGTTGGGCTGTTGGCACTTCTGTGATAGGTTTTTTATCTGGAACCTACGCTTCATTGATGATGGTGTTTTATTTTTCCGTGGGCTGGAATGTGAAGGAGTCAAAGAACTGCAGTTTGCTTGTTGCTGATTCTGTGGGGTTGTTTCTCGGATTGCGGACGGTAGCTCGGGGTGCAACGGTTCGGGTGTTTTTTCTATGGCTGCAGAGGCAGATATTGGTGTTCTTGTGTCTGGAATCTCCGCAATTCCTGAATTTTTATTGTTTAATTCTGTGTTGAGAAGATCATTAGCAGGTGTCAATAACCTAACTCTGATTGGTGTATACACATACCATTGTCATTTTCCATTCCCAATTCATATTCCTTGTCAACGTCCATATTGTTCATTTGATTTAGGCTAACCGATGTTCCTGGAGCAGGCAGTTCAATGGTTTCGGAATCAATTAAAATAGCCCCACTTCCATTTTCCTTTATTTAAGACATCATTGCATCAGTTCACATGTAGTTCTCCCAAATCATTAAGATACTGCAGTGTACATACCTCTGAATTTCCGCAGAGAGTTGTTTTAACCCTCCAATTCCTTATGCTTGATTCAAGGTCTTGTTGTGTTTGCTGAATAAAAATAGGTTAATACTCTTGCCACCAGCAAACCTTTGAGTAACTTGCGCACCTCGACCAAATCAAGCTTATCCCTAGCATTTTTCAATTCTTCCATGGCAGGTTGATGACCTGTTGTTTGAAGAGTTGAAATATTGCTCTGAAAAATGGTATCAGTAAGAAAAGGATGTGTAACTTCAACCAAACAACACACCTGCAGAGCGGTTATTGCCGTCTCGAGATCCTTCATATTGTTGGTAGTGCCAGCAGCTGCATCAATTTGTTCAGAAGCCTGAACAAGTTGTTCCTGCCTCATGTACAGTGTTTTGCGGGACAAACAAGAGGTACGTGATCAGAAAACTCTGGTGTGGGGTTATCACAGGCAATTATTGTGATGAACCAACCTCAAGATTATTTAAACGCTGGTCGAAACTACCGGTTCTCTCAAGGCTTTGATCTATGCGACACTTGAGATTGTGAATAAGCACCTCCACTTTTTCAAAGGAATTGAGTACATTTTCGATGCCATATAGCTCTTCTTGTTGGGACTGCAAATCTTTGCTGACAGTTCCTGGAGATAAAGAGAAAAGCTGATAATTTCAATGTTAGCGCACAATCTTTCAGCTTTACCAAAGAAGGCAAATACCTCGTGGTTTTCATCAGTGTCTTGTATCTGCAAGCGTGTTCGAGCAGACTCTTCTGCCTCAGAATTCTTCTCAAGATCAGAAATCCTTCTCAAGGCATCCTGAAACTTGTCTTTGATGTCTTGTAACTTGGCCGTTTTAGCTCCATCTGACAAGTCGAGCTTCATCTGAAATGTGCGTGTGACTTCTTCGAGGTTCTTTGCATCCAAAGACCACCGACTCAGTTGTCCTTCGTAGTTCGCTTTCAACTCTTCGATTTGATTCAGAGCCAAAGCCAAGTCCCTCTCATGGAACTTCCCCTCTATCTGTGCAGTGTTTGCTCCAACAATTTGTTCTTGATCAATTAGTCTAGCCAACACGATCTAGTTTTCTTCTTTCGATTTGATTTGAGAAGAGTTTTTCATACGAGTTTCCAAATGCGAAGCTCTGATTTCAAGATCTCGGAGGTTTTCCTCAGCTCGTTTTTGGTTATTAGCGATTTTATCCCAAGTTTCCGTAGCTAGTCCGTCGAGATTCCCTTGCAGTTTTGAACATTGAGTTTCCAACATCGATGTGACTTCTGCAATTCTGACCTGCGTGGATTGCGAAAAGTGATTGAGCTCGTTCTGAAGGCCGTCATTGGTGACATAATTCTTCAGTGCAACGGCTCTATCAAGTTCATGCCGAAATGAATCCTGAGCGAGGTGAATTGCTCGCTGAACATTGCAATCAAGGTTGACATCAAGCTCGTTCTTGAAAGCAAGTAAGCTATTTGCAACGTGTTCCGTGTATTGGTTTCTGATTTGCTCGGTTAAGTCTTTGAATCGGGCCATCAATTCTCTTCCAAAGGTATCGTACTCGGATCGTAAGTTACGAAGTTCGCCTTGGGCCTTTTCAATCCTCTAAAATCAGATCCATCACGTGAGTTTCTTCGCAAGTCCAATGAATCTCTAAGGGCCTACCTCTGAATTTTCTTTGGGAGTCACCAACTGATGTTGACTATTGGAATGAACGAGCGACAATTCCTTCGGCGTAATCTCCTGGAAGATGTGGGTTACGTCAGTGCGATTCTTTCTTGAAAATAGCTTCAAGCTTCTCACCTCGTTCAAAGGTTGTCCATACTGAAAATTAGTTGTTTGAACTTGATAAGATTTGCGTTTCCATTTCTCAAGTGAGGCCTGTGGGAAGGAGAGAAGTTTAAAGTGCATTAAAATAAAAACATGCATCGAAGGGGATTCAGGAAAAGCATACGTTCAACTCATCAATTTTTTTTTCGGTTGTGGAATGTGTCTTGTTACAAGTGGAAAACCAATGGTCAAATTGTAGAAAGATGGCTTCTCCTTCAATCTAGAAATCTTTTGATGTTAGTAAAAAAAAGCTTGCAAGTCATATTCGGAAGGATAGTCTCACACCTTGAATTTATTAAATAATTCCTGAAGAAGAGTTGTGTCAGAATTCCTTTTGGACAAGCCAAAGTGAGAAAGGAAACGCACCATTCTGGTGGCAATCTGATCGACTTTCTGTTGCATCTGAATTTCACATCTTTTCAAGATAGTTTCGAACTCTCGAATTTGGGTGCTGGATGGTGGTTCAATCTGAAGTTGAAGTCCTCCTAGCCTTGCGGAGGTTCTCGCAGGTCTCCCAGAGGAGGGAGGTGCCTTTGGCATCGTGCAATGACAAACCCAGCAAAATGATGTTTGAATGAGGATAAAAAATTGGGTGACTCCGCCGGAAACCCAACCTTGCACACAGGTCCTTGAACTCAAGTCAACCTGTATGGGTTATAGCTTATTATAGTGCGCTTTGAATGGGCCAAGGACGACGGCGTCAGATGCATACATAAATATATATTTACATCATCCATATATTCATGAGGGTTGTTTTGATTTTAAAGTGAGAAAAGGAGTAAAACAAAAATTCATTTTGCCTGTTTGCGGGTCCGGATGATGCAGCGGGTTTTGTGAGGCAGATGTAAGGCAGATCATGACCTACCTGTTTCTCCCCCATCGTCATCCGCCGGAACATTAATCTTTGTGAACTGAAGAAGAGTGATTCTCAATTGTTAAATGAGATCATCATTCTACATATGCTTTTTGAGGGTATGTGTTCTAATTCAGCCATAATAGCTGCAAGTGATTGTGTATCACTGACAGGCCATTTCAACCTGGCCCATCAATGGATGGATTTCAGGTCGCGGTTACCGGGCCCCAGCACAACCGGCCCAAAGGCGTTGTGGGTTGCTGGGGCAGGACCCCGTAGGTTCTGCAATGTTCAGCCTGAGCCCAAAAATATTCCGGAGCCCCAATCCATCAGGTTGGGCCTTTCTGGTGGCTCTCATGATCTCCAAGATTTCAGGCATGGCTAAACGACACAAGCATCAAAGCCAAATGAAGTGAGTATGAGAACACCAAAAAACTTAATGGTTTCTTACAAAAAACCCCACGTGGCAGCATGTGGCCTATCAATATCAAGATGACTCGGAGAATTTCAAAACGGATGAGAACTAATTAGTCTTTGAAACAATACATCGATTCTTCGAAAAATTGGTCAATCTTATTAGATAAATTATCAACTTTATGCTCCAAGTTATCCAATCGTTGTGAGACCATATCAATTTCTCTCGCGGCCGCAGCTATGCAGAATAGGAGGATTGTTGTTAGTCGTTGGAAATATTCAAAAATGATTGATCAACTAATGTTTTGAAATATCCAAGCTTTCATGTAACCTATCCACCGTTTTGTCTAAGCTATCCAAGCGATGGATGATTTTTGCGAGGAGTCCTTATGATTTGTTTGTAAATCCCAGAAGCAAGCCCATTAAACGTTAGCGCACTCAGTGGTAAATTTTGATGTAGCTTGATGTTCTCAAAGTGAAACTCACCTTTTTGACTATCCTGCATCTTTGCGTGAATTTCTCTGGCTAGTTCTTCGAGGGTCAGAGAAATGCTGCTGAGGTGCTTCTTTAAGTCACCTGTGGGGCATGGAATCTATGAGGTTGTGTGGCGAGCTTCAAAGTTATGTTTTGATCCAAACTTAATGACATTTACCTGAGGGAAGTGAAATTCCATCTCCGGTGCTGCGTTTTTGATTGATGGAGACAGAGTAACAAGTTTAATTGAAAACAATCATTGAGGTCTTTGTCTCTTCCGATTTTGTATACTGACGAGTTTCGGGTGAAGTGGAAGGGGGCAGTTCCGCAGGTTGGTCGGAGCATGGTTCAGCTACCCAGGGACTGAAATGTCAGACATCAATCGGGCAATAACATCGATGCTATGATAGCTTACATCCATATTTTTCGCTGGTCTGAATCGCTGGACAGATTGCAAATCGGATATTGGCTTAGTTACTAAAACTATGAAGGTTATGATAACAAGACAACCAACATGTATGATCTAAATCACGAATAGAATGAGCATCAGATTCTCTCACTGAGGTTTCGGGGGCTTCATCATCCATTGTTTGGGCGGTTATTTGAAGAAAGCTTGGACTGGAAATGTTAAGTGGTTGCAGCAGCCAGAGTAGACCGGATTTAATCTTGGAGTCTACTGAGAGCCCGGCTGCATCCAGCAGGCCGCGCAACATTTCTTCGCGTGAGCGGTATGGCCCAACACCTCCTTTTTTGTCAGCCCAAATCTGGTTGAATGTTGCGTATGCAACCATTTATGTAGTAGCCACAATTAGGCCTAGCCACAATGCTACATCAAGAATAATTCAAGAGACATTTCCCGGAATGATTTTCCTGTATGCGCTAGTCGTACAGGGCCTACAATCTTCCAAACCCATGGCGCAGTTTGGCTAGGTTGCGTTTTGTATTTCAAATCTGTATTCGGGATGGGAGTGGGGCAGTGGCCCCAGAATTGACGAGACGCTGAAAGCACTGCAAAAAAAAAAGTTGTAATACATACATACACAAACGGAAAACCATGGCGTCGGGTTGGTGAGAGAACCTCCCAAGATGACAGCATCGGCAGTGTTGTGGCCTCCATATTTCAGACGAGGGAGTGAGCTGAACCCACTTGGTTTTCTCTCAGTACAATCTTAGACGGACCAAGAATGAAGGGTGCATTGCTTGATTCTTTGAGATTTCTCCTTGTAGTTAAATGGTTGACCACAGACCGGTTTTTTACAGCTTTCTTGCCTCTGCTTCCATCCAGAGTTTTTCGACTCGGAATTCTGGTGGCAACCTGGTTTCTCTTCCATCAAACCTACATCGACTTGTCCCCAAGGAGTATAAGTTCCAGATTCTGCTCTCTGCTTGAGAATTTTGTCTTAAGACCATTACATTTACAACCAATGGAGGATTTTTGTGACACTTCCCTAAAGTGGAGCATTGGCATACTCGCACTCACTGCAGCGGCGTACGTCTTCCGTTGTACAACCTGGACATGTGTAGAAGACGAGCTCAGGTCATTCTGGACTGAACTTCACAAATGATATCCGTGAGTCTTCAAGAAATTGATTGCTAGCCGAAAGATCATCTAGTCCCATTCCTAACTCATCCTCTGAATTTGAAATTTTACGAGGCAGACCTTTTTTTTTTTAAAGTGTATTTTCGCTCGTAGCATTGCACACTATGACTCTAACAACATCAATTTAAACACAAAATAGAATAACTGACATCAAATCTGAGAAACAAAACAGAAAGAAAACAATACGCGGTATGAGGTTGTCGAACCTACAAAGTCCGACAAGTCAGACTCGTCGGACGTACATGTCCGACGAGTTATAACTCGTCGGACACGCAAGTGTCGGACTAAACAGTCCGACACATGAGCTGTTGTCCGACTAGCAGACCTGTCGGACACTAAAATCCGACAGGTTGTAACTCGTTGGTCAGCCTTGTCCGACCTCTACTCGGGCAAGGCTGTCCGACCATGTGGCCCGAGGACGCATCAAGCCACACTGCCCGACGGCAGTGCGGTCTTGCAAGGCCGACAAGAGGTTGGGCCCCGCTGCTCAAGACCTGTCGGGCAGAACTGTCCGAGTTCTGCTCAAACAGGAGGATCCAACGGGTGGGTTCGACCACCCAACGGACACGTATGTCCGACGTCTGGTTGGACATGCCTGTCCGGGCTCTTGTCGGACAGGCAAGTCTGAGGTAATAATCCATGCAGTGCCAAAGTTGAAAGTTCAGAGATTTGTTGTGAGTTAATTAATATACTGCCATACGACCAACCCAACATACTAGAGGGGATTTGGCTGAGCAAAGCGCACAAGGAGATGTTCAAAGATGAGGGGAAATATATCTCAGATCTGCTTCAAAGATAGATAGTTCAAGTTCTAGGAGAAGGGGTTTGAAGATGTGTATGAATAGAGGGTCGAAGCACAGCCTAACAAGATGACAGTAAAGGCTAGGGGGAATGTTCTTAAAAGCGAACCAGCTAAGTGATTGATTGATCCGTTCAAATATCCGAGGATTTGATTCAAAGATGATGTGGGATTATTGCTAGTTGGGATTAAAAGAGTACTTTGACAAATTGGGGTTATGTTGAAGACTAGTTGCTGAGCACAGGCGGAAGAGTTTATTGCCATGCTAGTCGAAAAAGGAAGGATTTAACAAGCTGAGTTGGCTGAGTAAATTTTGAAGTTCCTTCGCGTGAAAGTCAAATTTCAAAATGCATGGTTGCATTTGCTTTGATTAATTTCAAGCTTTCATTGGTTGAGTGTCTTGTGTCAAAATGGATAAGGAGATGTTTGGTTGAATAGTGTGGGCTTTTGAAGCAGCATTTGGTTCAAAGCTGAGCCCAAGATTTGACGTGTGACAGTTATCAACACAATCAAGAGTCATGCCAAGCAAGAAGGATTCTGGTCCTAGGTATTTGATATGGAACTCCCAGGCCATTTGCTCCCTGAAGGATTTGGGGTCTTTCCCAAAGATGATCAAGTCGTCAACATGAGCAAATATCCATGTAGTAGACGGGTTGTTACGCCAAAAGACACACAGGTCTTCAAGCAAGATTGAAAAACCAAACAAGGCCAGGAAGCCGCTCAGTCATTTGTACCATGTGAGTGATGCTTGTTTAAGGCCGTTGATTGCCTTGTTAATTCTGAGCACAATGTTTTTTTCAGACTGGTGCCCGCAAGGCGGGGCATGAACACCTGCTCTTCGAGGTCACACGTGAGGAAGGCGCTTTTTACGTCTAGTTGATGAACGAGGAGATTTTTGTTTGCCGCAAAGGGAATAAGGAGGCAAAGAAATGAGGGTTGTATTTATACTTGAAATTAAGCCCATAAGTTTGTCAAAAACTGTTGAATTTTAATCATCTCAAGCTCATGTGCGCGACAACTCTGAGGAACCCGCCGCAGATCTTGGATTCTTGTACCGGTTAGGGTTGAATGATGACTAAGCTGTAGATCAAAACACTTCCGCTTTCTTCTGAATTCCACACTGATCAATTTGACCAGAACAACTCAAGATTCTCTGAACACTCGTCGATCAATCTTAGCAATATCTCTTCACAACTCGTAAAGTAATACCACCTCTCCTGACTGGATTCTTTCCCATTCTAACTCACTAATCATTTCTCGATTTTGCAAGAATTCAAGTCACCACTCTAAGGTCTTCATCCACACAATCCAATCCTCCTCAAGAACCTCAAGTCTTCAACTT
>LAVV01013893.1:9897-20149 GCA_001263375.1 Puccinia sorghi
AATGTTTGAATATTCTTTTTTTTCTATGAATTTTTAAAAAGATTAGCAATTACTAAAGAGTACATAATTTTTGCAATGTGTTAGGTGGGAATTGACCTCTTATCCTGTGGGTGACAGCAACTCCAAAGGCCTAGTCTTAACCACTAGACTATATGGTATTTTTGTGATGGAGGGACAACATTATAAAATATAAATATATCTCGCTGCTCACAAGAACTAATTTATAATATCAATTTCTTGGTGGCTGACAAGTAGTCTGTAGTCTAACCAGAAAAGAACACAGAGATTATAGAGAAGAAGATCAGGAGAGAAAAAGAAAGAGAAGAAACTGAAACAAATGGAGTGATAAAGAGTTGAAGAGTTGTGATGAGTTCAAGTGGAGATGAGTTGAGATTGAGGTATTGATGAAGTGTTGAGGGAATAAGTTAGTTAAATCTATCAAGAATCTGTTGGCACTGAAGTGATGATTTGGGTGGTGAATGGTGATCTGTGAAATTTAGGCTGATGGGGAAGTGTAATTCTAAAGAACTGATGAGTTGGTGATACTGGAGAAACAATGATGGATTCACTTTTAGTATAGTTTATTAGCTTCTAGTCAAGGTTTCTGGTTCAAATCCTACCCAAGTTAAGCTTTCTCCCTAAATGTCTGAAAAATTTGTTGTTTATTTTTAACCCATGATTGGTTGAAAGAGATTTGAATTGAGACAGATAGTTTGTGGTCAACACCCTCCCTGAGAGGAATCTATAGAGGAGGAAGCTTGGGAGAAGAAGGAGGTGTGGGGGAAGAAGCAGATACTGGGGACTGTTGATCAGGGGAGGTGACCAGGGAGCAGAGATGGATGACCGCAGAATCTCTGCTTGAACCATAGTGGGTGGAGAGATGAGTTGAGCAGGGTACAGGAAAGTTGAGTTGACAAAAAGAACATCCCTTGACTTGACCACTGCCTTCTTTTTAAGATCCCAGAACTGGTAGCCATTCCCATCCCATAAATACAAGAGAGGAAGGGAAGAATGAGCCTTAGGATTGATCTTGTGACAGTTGGCTTCCAGCCCTTGTAACAGGAAGGGCAGCCATGTGGATGAAGATGTTTGAGAGGCAGTGGATATACTCCCACAATATCAATGGGAGGCCAAAATACTGGGGGAGTGTTGCAGGGGAAAGGGTTTTAGCCAAAGAATGAGTGGCAGAGAGCATGATCCCCACAGTATTTAGGGAGAGCAGCTTGGAGAAGGGCACAGAAGAAAATATTATGGATGCTCCTGTATGTGCGCTTGGCCACTCCATTCAGCTTGGGAGAGTGTTCCGGAGGAAGATAGATATGAAACAATTGAGAGATGTATTCCACAATGTTCTTGGTGTGGAGTGTGCAACACTTTTCACAAGACAATAAAAAGAGCTTAAAAAAATTGAAAGTATCACTCTTGCATTTAAGGGGTAAACAGTGGTAAATTTGGAAAATATTTTGACAACATTAACAAAATATTTATACCATCCCCAGAGGAGACTTCATGTGAGCTCACATCTGAGTGGATAAGTTGACCAGGATCAGTTAATCAGGGATATTTTTGCAACTTGAAGCCTACAAGGGAGCTTGCATCTGAAACATGTGGGTTATTTTTGGACATTAACCTTGTTCATGATGAGAGCTGATGCCAGGAATAGTATTCCTCTAGCTTAAAGGACCACAAAGAATTTGTAGAAAAATAGGAAAATGTTTTTATTTAGAGTTTTGGAGTGTTTTATAATTTTTGAGGGGTTTTTTGGGGGGATTTTTACAATAAGAAAAAGAGTCTCAAATTGAAAAAAAATGGGACAACACAGAGGGGTCTGTAAGCAGGGGTGTTTAAGGTTCCCTCTGGAGCCAAGACCTGGGTAGCAGGGGTATTTTTTTCAAACTGGGGCCTGTAGAAAAGGTGTTTTTAAGTGCACAAGGAATCATAAAAGATAATGGATGGTAGTGATTATGATATGTAATAGTTCCTGCAGGAGTTATACTTGCACAAAAGGACCAAGGGGATGGAATGGATAGTTGGAAGGGCTTTTTTGACAAAAATAGAAAAGGTATGACTCACTTGTATAAGCTTGTAAGGCTGGACACTGGTTGGAGTAACTGTTGGCAAGTACTGAATAAGCTTGAAGCTGGAATGAGCTGAGGGAAAACTAAGGAAAGGGGAGCCTTTTAAGTCTATTCTGGAAAATTTGGGAAGAACTCATGAGTCTTCCTAAGTGTCTGGGACTCCCTTGGTACTCATTTTTACACTTTTAGGCTGTATTTTGACTCAATGGTGGCTGTATTGAGTCATGTGGTCATCACATGCTGTGGCTTGTCATACCATGTGACATATTTACAGTGGGTGGATTGTTAACATTCTATTTTATTATTACCAGAACATTTGAGAGCTTCCATCTGTCTCTAACCAGTGCCAAACTAGTGTGGTATTTATATTTAAATCATTAGTGGCACATTTGGTATGTACAGAAATATTTAGTAATCATTTTAGAATTTACTACCAGTTTCCAAGACTAATAAAGAAGTTTCTATATGTTTACATTTTGTGTTGAGAGGTCTTTCACATGCCTGTGTAATGTTTTTACTTTGTTCTGAAATTTCTATATGTCTGATTATTTTGTTAAAGTAGTTGTTTCTTGTTATGATAAAAGGTATGAAGGGTTGATCCTAGGACTATGGTTCTAGGTAGTGAACCCAGGTTATTTTCAACTTAGATTTCATTGGTAAAATAATGTTTAATGATCTATTGCACCAAACACAGGTTTTTGTTAAATATTGTTATTCTATTCTAGAAGTAATTATTAATTATTTCTGTTTATTTCTTATTACTACTATTACTGATTGTCTCTGAATAGTAGCAAGCTGACAAATGATGTTGGGGGGGGGGGAGATGTTTCTGAGCCAGAGAAGCCCCGGGTCTATAAAACTATCTGAGATACATGCACTTGGTCATCAGGAACCAATCATGTGGGGTGGGATGGAGAATTGATGCAGAATTAGATTTCAAAGACTCAGATGGAAGGTAAAAGCTTATCGCCACAATATCATGTGTCCAAGGGAGTGAATTGAATCTCCACCAATTTGGAAGGGTAGATTTTCCAGGACATAATGGTGAACATAGTGGCCGTGAAATCAAGGTCACAAAGATCTGCAACAGGAAGAAGGGGTTTGTCGAGAGATTGAAACATAAGAGTTATGATTCTCTTTTAACTGCGTTTTGGGAGGTCAGACACCCCCTTGAAAGTTGCCTCTACCAGGGAATGGTCAGCAAGGCAAACAGGGGTGCCTTCAGGCTTTGAATTAAGCACAGCAAATGCATACGGTGTGGTAATCCTGCTTTTCAGCCATCAAACCCAAAGGACTCAATATTTCCCAGAGATCACCCCAGAATCAGGATCAAAAGCCCATTTTACCCCAGGTCACCACCTTACAGCATGAAGGATGTCCCACTGGATCCCAAGATAATCTGTATTTCCCATTTTCAGAACAATAATTATACTAAAGAGGAATGATCAGTATACACAGACCCAGGATCCAGATTTCAACCCTCAGATTACCATGGCTCATCACAGACACTAGAATAGGCCACTTTCCTTGGCACATCCAGCAACCCTCACTTGACTTCCAGATCAGAAACCCACCTCTCTCACATCTTCCCTGGACATGTAACTCACCCAAGAGTCAGACTACCCTCAGACCCCTTTTTCTCACTGTTACTCATTACTCTCCAAGATGGAGGTGATGATTCCTTTACCCCCCTTTTCCATAGCCAGGAGACCCAAGCTTTGGTATTTCTACTTTCCAATAGCCAGGAGACCTGACCTTTGGTAGCTTTTACTTTCTCATAGTCAGGAGACCTGAGCTTTGATTCCATCCCAGAACATAAATAATACTTTGTTTGATCTATTACCCCAGAAAAAACTCCAGAATATTTTGCCACCCAGAAATCAATATTGCATCCTTTGATCCATTATTGAAACACCTCAGAGCTACATAATTTGTACAGAATCCTCTTTTCCATTCCATATTCCCTTTTACCAAAACCCCCCTCTCTTCTGGTATTCTAATCAGATCATTTCTTATGAAAACTCTGTCTTTCTGGAATTCTTCCCCTCACTAAGGATTGTTAGAATCAGCCGCACCATTTTTTTTTATCAGTGTAGATCTCCCAACTCCAGAATTAGTCTGGAGGGAAGCCTCACCAGCACCTGTAGCATCAACTTAAATTATTACTAACAGGGGAGAGAGAGACAGCTGTTTTCCCAGAAGTGATTTTGTATTTGGACCCAGAACAGTCTGAGTTGTTTGTGCCATTTCCAAGGTTAGCCATGGAGGTTTTTCTGCCTGGCCACGGGTTTGGGACAGGATATTTTTAGAATTGTGCCAGGATTTTTTGACTGCATTGTTTTCAGTTAAGTGTGTGCTGTTGCGAGTTCTCAAATTGTGGCTGTTGACGTTGCTGAGAAAGCAATGTTTATGTTTCTTTTCATTTCAAAATTTTACTTGGAGGGTTGAGCTTAAGTTCTTGTGGAAGAGACTGTGACCACACTGTCTGGCTGCGATTGCCTATGGACATATTCACTCTTGAGCACTGTGAAAATAATTTCTTTCTTGGTGGTTGTCTTGATTGATAAGTGCCAACACACAGTGGAGCCAATCCTGAGGGATCAAACTCAGGAGAGCTGCAGAATGTATGTTTTTCGGGAAGGAGGGGTCTGCTGGATGTTACAAGGGTCTTTTGATACTTCACAATAGTTTCAATGTGTTCCAGCATGTTGTCCAACTGCATCCTTGAAAGAAGGAGCTTCTGAATCCAATAGAGGTAAACCCCGGAAATCAAGTCTTGTTGAGCCCAAAGTAGGGCTGACCACATGGTGAGGGTGTCTTGGCTTAACTTGCGGAAGTAGCGTAATTTGGACACATTAATTGTTTGAGTTATGACCACACAGAAAATCTTGTTGTTGGTGGCACAAGCCTCAGAATGATTGACTGGAATGGGTGTAGCAATGACATAGTTGCTGCAAAGCCCACCAAGGTTATAGCACAAGTCAAAGCAAAGCATGGTGTATTGGAGGGACAGAAGAAGCTCATCACCAAAGATCAGGAAAGCCTACAACCATTCACCCATTCTGGATACTCTTCCAAGAATCTTTTTCATGTCTCACCACATCCTCTTCAATAGATCAGTATCCTCAACCACAGTGGATGAACGCTTGTTGCAGGAGAGGAGCATCGATTTTACTTCTTTACTTGAAAAGTAAAGCTATCCAATCTTTGCACAGAAATACTTTCCCATGACTCCCTTGCATTATTTTGGTAGTTTATACTCAATCCATCAGCTCCAACAAAAATATAAGAAGACTGTGTCATCACATAAGGCTCATTATAAGGAGGAGGTGAATATTGTCAGTAAATGACTCAGATCAATTAATCAATCAATGGTTTCTGCGGGTTCAACACCAATAACGCAGAAAAGGGGAGGAAGATGAGCAAATTGAGATGTGCATGTGTGATTGCTTATTTTTTGAAAATATATTGGCATCAAGATTATGTCTGTGGAGTGTCTAAGGCATTTTGATGGAATGGAGACAGAGAGCTCCCGTTCAGTATTCACAATGATACAACAGGTTTGCAAATTGTATAAAAAAAGCATGACAGCTACTGAGAGAAGAGGCTGAGTTTAGAACAAGTTCCAAAAGAAGACTGTGGCTTAAAGAAGAGGGGCTTTAGGTTGGTAGGAACGATTGAAGTTTAACATCATGTTGAGATCATTAATCCAATAGTCGTGCACGAAGGCGTTAGAATTCGGGGGTGAGAAGATGTGGATGGGATGGTTTGAACGTCGGATCTCAATGGCTTCGCCCGGACGAATGGTCTTGATCGCGATCCCGTCCACTCGGAGTTCAGCGGTCGATCGGGACTTGGGATCTAACTGTGTAAACGGCAGATAGAAAGGTCCGTAGAACAAAACACATCATGAATGGACAGAATGGTTAATACGTGAAACGAAGGTAACTTGCCGCCAGTTGGACATGGAGGTCGGCCGGCAAGACTAGCGGCCTGAAGCTGAGACTACGTGGACATATCGGAGTCAGCAGCATGGCTTCCATGAAAGGATAAACAATGGGCCCGCCGGCTGAACACGAGTAGGCCGTAGAACCCGTGGGGGTGGCAATAATCAATCCGTCGGCAACAGCCTGTGTCAGGAAACGATTCTCGATTGAGATATTGATTTCAACCATGTGAGGACAATCGTTACGGTGGAGGCTAACTTCATTCATCGCACTCAAGTCGACCTGAAAACATCAACACGCAAACAGAAATCACCCGATTACAGTTCATCAAGCCGGATAGCATCTTGTGTGCGCTATTTCTATTCAACTTACCAACGAGTTTGATGGGGTGAATTTCTCCTCTGATGACTCGATTTCGCCGTCAATCCTTTCTCCGCTTCTTGGTTGAGTTCTGTGGTCACCAACAAAGCAATCTAATCGCATTCTTTCTTCTACCCCGATTTTCCCATTCAAAACCTGGGTTATCACCTCCAAGCAATCAACCGGAGCTATGTGGTCATGGTGGGAAAAAAAAAGACGAGGTCAATGTCCGTTTCCGGAATCCTTGCGAGTGGGGGGAGTATATCTGAGCGTACCAAAGGGCAACAGGAACCCGATTGTGCCCAAGTTAAATCCAAGAATGGGGGGACAGACGGTGCGTTTAAACAGGTGAGAGATGTGGAGGACGGTGCCATCACCACCGAGAGCAATGACCAGATCGATATTTTTCTTCGATTCCGTGGTATGCGTGAGATCCTCTTCGACTAGGGTCTTAATTTGGGGGCGTTCTTGGGCAAGATACCTTTGGGATCGGGTGCACTTCAAATGAGAAAAGTCAATTCTTCGTCTGTGTGTGTGTGTTTTTTATTTTTTTATTTTTTTACTGAAACGGAGTAAGGCTCATGATCCAGTATTTAAACTGACGAGATCAAAGTCTGCAAGGCTCGTGAAGCTCGCTCGTCATTAGATTTCTTGACCAGTAAGATATTGTGGTCTTTCTTGTCCAAGCTGAGGTATTTAATTTTCTTTGTGATTGGAGAGTTGCACTTGGAGTTGGAGGAGAAGGAGTGAGATTTTAGGCTGTTCTTTGGGTAGGAATTGGTTGAGATGATGTAGGACGCTGAGTGAGGTAGTTGAGGTGACTGACTCCTGTGTGCGAATGCCCCCCTGTGGATTGATCGGGAGATGATGTGGCGAGTGAGTGGGAGGCTGCTTGAAGATAGGGTGATGGCGAGTCCCATGACTATGAAGTTGGTCGGTGTTGAGGTGATGGTTCTTGGTGATTTTAGTTCTGAAGTGTTGAAGAGCACAGCGAATTGAACACTTGTGGTTGGATGCGGCCCAGTCACAAAAAATAAAATAAAAAAGAATTAGGGCCTTCGAGGATTTCACAACTCACCGGAAGTTTCTTGAGTCAGCTTTTTTTTCAGCGGCTGCTGCACCCCTTGTTATATAGTGCGATGAGCGGGGCGATACGTTCAAGACTCCCTCAAGAAAACGTGTCTTGCATTCTTTGGTCTGAATTTTCAAAAGACTTGACCTCCTTCTCCGCAAATGTTTGACGTAGATGTCAGGACATAAAAGTACTAGCTGGATGGGTACCACGCCTCTTATAATAATCAATCCTTGAGTCTTTCTTGGCCAGAATTAATCTTGATTGAGCAATGTTTTCACAGCACCTGATTTCGTGAAAGATTCAACAATTGGTTACAACAAAAAAAAAATCATTTTCTGGGAGAGGCATTATTAGCATGTGGGGCCGATTTGTCGAAGGGCAAGGCTACTTAGGAACAGACTATGATTTTATGTCGGCTTGATGAATCAAAGTTAGGAGTGCATCTTCGAGACTGCCTTGGGCAGCCCGGAGGGCTCTCTCGGCTACCTTGCTAGACACTTCAAGTTGTGTGCACTGCATTGCGGACAATCAATGGTAGAGTGCGATCAGTCATATCAGCTCACAAAGGAAAGATTCTTAAGCGAAGGTTGTTTTTTGTGGGTTTTTTTTTTTTTTGGTGGTAGGAAAACTTACTACGAACTGGACATCTTCTTTCTTGATGTTGATCGGAGCTGGACCGCCCACCACCTCCTTTGCTTTCGATCCCGGCTCGTTGATGCTGAGTTGACCTAGCTTCTCGACATGTTCGAGATGCGACTCATCAGACTTCTTTCGAAGCTCCCCAAAGGCGATGTTGCGAACGGCCTCGTCAAACAAGTCGACATCGTAGCCAATCTTGTTCGTCGAAAACTGGCCATCGGCATCCGCGTAGTATGCTATCACCCTTGAACAGAGCACCCGTCCAGACTCAATTCAGCAACTTGATCTCGAACACCTTTTGATGGTCGTTGAAGGAAGTCGACTTATATTTATATTTAATATTTATTTATGCCAATCGGACTCTACTCACTTGGCTCCTGGAACATGCCCCAATCTTGGCACCGAAGTCGACATTACGAATCCTTAACCTGAAGTCGGCTGGTTTTTTTTTTCAAGGTGAAGACTTCTCTGAAGAAATGTCCCTTTCAGGAAGTGATTGTGCCTCAAGGAGAAGAGGAGATGTTTCCTGAATGTCATGAATAAATTGAATTGCAATTTAACAGAGTAGACCAAAGTTAACTGCAGACAACTTAATTTATCACTCTTGTCTTATCATAAGAAAGTGTCAAGGAACACACACCCACAAATAATTTCACCCTCTTGGCACTAATGCAGCCTGTTGTTGATCAGTCATGGTTTTATTTTATTCGTAGTTGGATGAATACTATCATGGTTTTGAGTAAGCAATATCTTCTGCACACGCTGTGGGTGACCAGACATTGTGGTAAAGCAATTGACTTGGGGAGATGATGATGGAGTGGTGAACTAGCAGTCATTTTTTGGCTGCAAGGTGGTGACTCTCTGATTATCTCTCCCTTTGTTTTCTTTAAGAATGATCCCCAAAACCATTGCTCAGAGGCGCCCTTGTTCACTGTAGGAAGGAACTTGATCTGTCTTGGCGAATCCTTTAGGTGATGACCTGTTGGATCTAACATTCTTTTTTATGCTGCTCATTTCACTTTGTGTTTCATGTTTTGATTGTTTGGGGGAAATATGTTTTTGTGATTTTGGTAGTCTATCAATTTATTTTCCAGCAATGAAGAGTTAAAACTAATTAAGCTAATTCTCATCAGTTTCATAATGTCCATTCCTGGTAATGTCTCATATATTTACACCAATCAAGGACCCAATGATGTTAAATTGGTAGTCTGTTTGCAAAAAAAAAAAAAGCCATGAGAAAGCAAATAAACTTTGCTCTCATCAACCCAGGTGTTGGCAGTTTTGTGCTCTTGAAAAATTTGGAGGGTGCATCATCTTGTGATGCCTCTTAGATTAATCAAGGAGTCTGCTGCATTAGGTTTTTGATGTAGAAGTCAAGGCGAGGCTGAGGGTACCTTGGGTTGTTAAAATCTGTTTGCTTATGTACTCATAGTTGTTAATGTTATGTATGCAGTACATTTACATCAGTCACATTTTCTGTTTGATTTCTGCTTTGCCAGCAGTACCATGGTGGCCAGTATGAGACATCTATGTGAAGCTCAAAGTGTTGTGTCACTAGTAGTCAACTATGGCACAGCAGTCATGTACATAGACTATATGTAGAGACAGCTCAGAGTGATTGTTTATGCAATCAATTCTATCTATTGACCACAACATAACAGGTTATGAACCCTTACAACTTCTTGCTTAAACACCACTATTTTCATTATTCTAGACAAAGTCAATCATCTTAACCTTCTGAACAAGTAACAATGCAAAGGTTGTGGGGTACCAACAAGATTAAAACCTTGTTGCAAGCTGAGAAATTATTCCACCAAAGTGTCTTGTGGTTATTTCTGCTTATTCCTGGCCAGTTTGGGCTGATCAACCTGTATGGGCACATTGGTGATCAACTACCTCATTGTTTCTCTTGTCCAGTATGAGGCTAGCATAGCTTGTACTTATTTGTTCTTTTTCTTCATTTGTTTTCTCTCTTTCTTGCCTATCAAACCATGAAATTCATCCCACATGTCTGAGTTCTGCATCCTCTGGCAGCTCATGTGGAGCATCTCTCAAGACTGGTCTCAGCACTAGCAATAGATCACACTACCAACATGATTGTATCAGATTATCACATCTGACATTAAATCTGATGAAAAAATCTGATATTACAT
>LAVV01013904.1:0-10239 GCA_001263375.1 Puccinia sorghi
GCCAGGGGTTTCCCAACTGGGGGATTATCTCCAGCCTCCACACCCTTGTATATCCCCCAGTTAGCAATCTACATTCTCAACCTTGACCATTACATTGAGCTAGACAAGTAGATATAAGCATATGTTAATAAATAAACTAACATATGGACATGAAATTCTAAAATAACAATGGAAGCAAGAGGCATAACAAAATCTGTAATGGAAAGAGCATCAACACATTTTTAATGGAAAGGAAGCATGACATCATAAATTAATGATGGAAAGGGTATTACAACCAGTAATGGAAGAGAACAAACATCATAATTTAATGATGGAAAAGAAATAAGCATCAAATATATGATGGAAAGTAATAATTGGTGTGGGGGTTTTTGATTGGAAAAGAGAGATTGAGATTTGGTCAGACATGTGAGCGGAGAAGCAAGCCAGAATTCTGACACAAATGTATCTGTTGAAGGGGCTCAGGTGCCTTTACAAAGAGAGCTCAAAGTAGGGGCTGAAGTGCCTAATCAAGGCTGCAGTGAGTTCAAGACTGATCCCTTCTTACTGAGTGGCCTAAGAGGAGCTTAATATAGGCTAAATACAAAAGATGCCAAGTTGTGGGTGGCTAAAACAGGGGCATTTTGAATAAACAAGCAGCAAGAAAGTTTGACTGGAGAAGAGAGAGACAGAGATGATATAGAGGGTTAAAAGCGAATATTCAACATGATTAAAAACTGAAACCAACTCATAGATTGGAATCTGTCTGTGGGCCTAGTTTCAGGAGTGCGGCAAACCCGTGTGTTCCCTAAATTAGTACATAAGTATGGATTTAGTGTACGTATTAAATTCCTTTCATGAAAAATAGGGCTCCCATACCACATTTTTTTTGCTCTATGTTACCTCTAAAGATTTAATAAAATACACTTTTGAACATATTTGCATGCAAAAAAAAATTGTTTCTGTTTTTTGCCCACACAGTTTGGAAATAGCCCGAATCCTGGGAAGGTTTATGATTTCCGCCACTGTAAAGAAAGGTCCCAATGTGAACCAGGGAAATATTTAGTCTACTCCGAATGCCAATGCAGGATACATATCAATTTTTTACCATTCTCTTTCCCTTCTCTCAGCTTCCCTTCCCCTTACCAATTCCATAAACAGAAGAATTCCTCAGTCCCCACAGATAAGCTTATTCTCCATAGGAGATATTTCAACCAGGTTATTGTGTGAGCCTGTGCCTCTGGAGTGGCAGAAGGACATAATATTGGATGTTAAACTTGGTTGTATTTCTTGGAAAGAAGATTGACAGAGTTTTAAAAAGGCTCTAGTCAGTTGGCTATGACACTCAACTCAGAAGAGGAATGGAGCAACCTGGAGATTCAGCCTCCTCTAGAGGATCTTGGTAAGAGATAAACTCTTTTAAAAAGACCAGGTCCTAATTTTTAGGAAGTTGGCCATTGATCTTTGAAGTAAACCTATGTGGTTGGTTCAGATAACCAAAAAAAGAGAACAGAATGAAACAAAAAAGAAAGATTGCCAAGAAGGTGAATTACTTGTAGGTTGTGATGACACTGGTGAGTGGGAAAACTTCCTAAGAGTGAGGGACCTTGGTATCCTGGGTTATCTGTGGGGTTCTGGTTGGTTCTGACCTGATCTTAAATACCTTCACTTATATTGGTTTGATTAGAACTTGGTGAGCTCCAAATTGAATTTTATTCAATTTGGTGATTAAACTTAGAAATAACTACTCATAAAACTTGAATATAACAGGCACCCAACACAATCACACTACACCTCTTCTTATATCGCTTCAAGTGGGCTCTTTTTTTATTCTTTCTATTTCTCCATCACTTTATTCACAAATTTTTCCCCTCCCCTTCTGCATTTGGATTTTGCAATCCAACTCTTTGTTCTTCTGGTCCAGCAGATATTTTCTGACCCCTGCTCTGTTCTAAGGTTCTTTCAAATAGAAATACCTTAAAATAAGTTGTAATAGGAGAGCAAAAGATTCTTCTTGCTACTTTCTTAAGTGGTTTTGGTTTTTTGGGTGAAAAATTGATGTAGAAAGGTGTGACCTATCATAGCTAAATCAAGGAGCCAACCCTTCAACTGTGTTGGAATAGTGTTCCACTTGCCAATATGATCATACTTGTCACAAAAAAAGTGTGGAGGCTTACTTCTGACTCTGAAACATATGTATATTTATCAAATGTTCTACAAAATACCACTATCCTTTGCATGGTTTCAGGAACAAGAACACACTATCCACATGCATCATCTGCATCATCAAGTTCCACCCATCAAAATAAAAATCCTTGAGCTTCAGAAATTGTTTATCAAGGTATGTGTGCAGAATCTTCTTTCTAAAACAAAAAAATTGTCTACATAGAGTTATACCTTGTCCATTTTGGTAACTGTGATTTATTTTCATTCCAAGACTGGAAAAGTTCACCAAAAATCAGGCCAAACTTGTGCACAAATTACAATCAACACACAACAGGTATCAGCTCAATATATGACCAAGTTAAGAGAAATCACTAGCATGTGAGTGCCATGGAAAAAGGCCTGATGCTTAAACTTCAGATTTTCTTCCATCATGAAAAATTATATGAAAGACCATAAATTAATAGCTCAACTGGAGATATTGCAAATATCTTCACTCCCTTGTTTATCTATTTTTTTCTTCCTGATCTATTTTCTTTATTTCCCATTTATCCAAACTCTCAGTATTCTTCTCAGGCTTATGCTATTTTTCATTTCCATTATCATTACATCTATATCATGTTGTATTTTATTTTACATTTAGGAATAAAACTATCAGAAAGCAATCCAAGAGAACTCATTATTCAATCTTTGTTTTCTTTTTTATTCATTTCATATCAATTTTTCTCTTTTTTTCATCTGAATTTACAAAATTAGCTATTAGTTTTTGATTCAATAGTGGATTTAAAGAACTCAAACTTTCACAACTCCCTCCTCCTTTACTGTACCTTTACAAAAATAAGATGGAACTAGAATTCTTGGCCTGGATAAATGTTTCCCTGCACTAAGCTGTAAATTTTTTGTTTAATGTGATCTCAGTACATATTTACAGTCAAATTAATTCATTCAAACATAATTACTAGTAGCATTTGGCTTCCACCTAGCCTCACCTTTTTTCTTTTTTGTGCAGGCTCTTATTCAGTTATTGCACCTGTACCATTTGCAAACCTTTTTCACACATTCCATTCATTTCTACTAATCAAATCCAAACTCCATCACATTATCTCTCATCCTTAGCCACTTGGTCCTTGCCTTCCCTGTTCTCCTGAGAACCAGTCATGTGCCATAATAAAACAGTTCAAGCTGTTGTATTTTCCAAAAACATATGTAGACCCAGATCCCTTTTTTCAGAATATGAGGGGGGTTTTAGGGGTAGGGGAGAGAATTTTCAATATAATGATCTTCACAAAATTGAATTCATGAAAAGGAATAACATTCTCATGACTGGTAGTGAAATTTGGCATGCAAAAGTTTCCCTTTCTATCTTTTAATATTAACTTTTTCCTGTTGACCTAATTTTTCTACAAGTGGATCTTGCTGTTTCTTTGCCTGAGGAATGTCTATGTCACCAAAAAAATTTATTACAACACCAACTTCCATAAAAATATGGCACTCTCTTCCTAATTCCCATTGTTAAAAATGATAACAATCAGAGATTCATTGGCCATCTTCCTCCCATTCATGATAATTTATTTCATGAGTTTTACTTTTTTTCTTTGGAAAGCATATATTTTTCTTTATTTACATTCAGATATAAAACATGAGAGGCTGATAGTAATGTATACAGCCTTAGATCTGTGTTCATCATCTGAAAAAAGCGGGAAAAAAGGAATAGATGTGTGAAGAATGGTCTATAAAGAGAGAGGAAATTTCTGGGAGGGTAAGGACTCTTCCTCCCTGCATCTGAGAGGGACTTCAGTTTTTTTTAGTTCTTTTGCAACCTAGCTTTCTTGGGAGGATTGGAGGGCAACTTAGTGCGACGTGAGGAGAGATTTTTGGAGAGATTTTTAGGGGAAAAATTGAGATCAGGGATGGAGGGAATGGAGACGGTGATCAAAGCAGCATAGGTGGGAGCCCCTTGGGAATCTTTCCCGCTGAAAATGAGACGCGGGGCGGATTTGATGGTCCTACAGGAGATAAATTGCGTGTCCGTTTCCTCCTCGAAACGCTTGCGTTTCAGCACCAGATCCGGCCCCAATCCGCCGCACGAGTTGAAGGGGGGAGAAGACGGCTTACGCGCAATCCTCGGCAGATCGAGGATGTTGTCCGTCGGCCGTGTGCCGCCGGCTGGCTCTCGCTCGTTCTTCAGAGTTGCCGGAATCTCGCCTATGGCTGGCGTGGCTGGCTTCGCATTGGGCAGTGGTCTCAGGACTCCCGTTTGTGAATTTCTCTCCAGCTGAGTGTCAAGGGTGGGCCCATCAACTCTAGTATCCCGTGCTAGTGATTTCAGCCCCACGTTCTCAACGGTGTTGAGTGTTGGGTGAGGCGTGCTGGGGGAGGTCGAAGCGGCTTTTCCTGGAGTGACGATTGGCGTCGCGGGAGATCCCTCAAAGACCGAGTCGAGGAAGTTGGTGATATCAGCACCCAAGATAGACATCTGATCCAGCCGAGGGGACTGAAGACTTGCGGCTGGCGGGCTGATGTAGCTATTGCCACCATTGGACTGGAAATGTGGATTGAAGGGATAGCTCTTCATTCCTTGCTCATGCCCAATGTTTTCGTTGTTTTTCTGACTGCATCCCATACTGCCATTCTGGAATCCCAAAGTTACCTGCTTGTTCGTGAGTGGATATAGCTCATGGGAGCAAACCCCCATGACACTGAGACTACTAGTATCCTTGCTTATCCTTGCTTGCTGGGTTAATTGGCTCGAGTTTAGCCCAAGACTGACGGTCGAGACGCCATCCTCCTTGGCCTGTTGAGCTGCGCCAAAATTGAGCGACTTGGGGGATATGAGCCCGACCGCCAGCCCATAAGCCTGCTTATTCACAGGAGGATTCGGCTCTTGCAGTGACTGGGACGGGTCAATCGATTGGAATATATCAAACAGTCCCATACTCGCGGGGGCCATGATGTCTTGGGGATAACAGGTTGGATTCGATTGCAGGCTCTGGATTGGAGTGTACAGGAGACTCTCGTTAAATGGACCTACATCAAATAGGGTGCGTCCAAGTCCAGGACATCAGTAAGTTTTGTACCTTTGTGAAATTTCAGACCAATCAATAAAATAAATCACTGCACAGACCTTGCGGGTGAGGGAGCTCGAAGGTCACTGGAGAATTGCTTGGTGGAAAGAATTGGTTTGCTTGTTCGGAAAACATTTTTGTTTGTGCAGTATGCGGGGGGAAGGATGCTAGAAATATCATGAATGGCACCCACACAAGTCAACAACAACTCAAAGTAAGACTCAAATCATGGCTGTTGAAGGGCTTACCAAGCGTATGAAGTCTTGGGGGATCTCGTAGCTGGTGGTGCTCGAGGAATCGCCACTGATCGCAACTAGTGTAGAATGTTCAAGCAAAAGAAAGAGGAAACAAAGGAATTTCAGGAGCAAAAGACTGGAATGGAAAGACCACTTGTCTTGAAAAGATCAAGCCACTAGTGAGGTTTAAGGGATGACCTAAGAAATTGCAAGCAGGATGGGCTATTTATTTACACGATACATTTACACAATGTTATTTTCTATGAGGTATATCGAAATGATACCAGATGGTCGAGGAATGGAAAAGGGCGTTTTTTTTTTAGAATATTTTGTAAGGAGAAGATGATTAGCTATATTACCGATGAGATAAGAGTCTTGGGTTGAGAGGAGCAACCAGAGTTTGCAGTGTGAGACGGGGCCGGCCATCAGCCTGACTATCCAGTCGGTGGTGAAGATGTGTGTGTCTCATCCGGACCCGGTTCTGCGGTATGCCGAGCAGTGAACAAGATGGCACTGTCCTCTCTCTTTCTGCTTGCTGCTCGCTCATGTTCATGTCATCATGGCCGAGGCATCCTTTCAACGGGCACCAGTCGGTCGCGAGACCACCGAGGATCTGCCATCATGATAAGTGTTGCTTCCTCAAAACCTCAGGGGGCTATCTCAACCGAGATGATGGGATACGAAATGTATCATTGAAACGTGGCTCTAACATAGCCAAAAGGCTTGATTTCTTGCTTCGTGCCCCAGTGGAGACGTTGCTTCCAGAGTATGCGGCTTCGGGATGGTGGGAGGGTAAGCCCCCCTCGAGTGGAGCCCAAAGAGGGTCCAAGTATTTTGAATGATGTATCCGCAGTGGAAAATTTATTCATTTGTTTATTTATTTTTTCTGAGAAAACATAAACAGAATGACAAAAGGAAAACAACAGAAAACGAAAAAGGAGGAGCTTCGAGAATACCAAGTCAACCCTGAACAAACCAACCAGTACTTGGATGGCAGCCACAACCCCAGCTCAACCAAAAAACTGATCAGAAATGATACTAGCGACTGGAAGGTATGCGTGCCTGCTGGATGCCAATCATAGCAAGTGTCAACTGACTTTTGAATTCTTATGTTGATGTAAATGCCCACCAGAAAGTCACGCAGAATAATAGGAAGCTGTCCAATCATCTGGCCGGAATCGCCAACTCAAAACTCAAGTCAATCCAAAAGGCACAAGAGCATGATAATCTGCTCCTCCTCAATCAAAATCAATCCAACGGAAACCTGCTGGAACCTGAAAATAAACTAGAAAAGACTTGGAAATTCAAACAGGCCGACATTAAATCATCCACCAACTTGCACACCTCACTGAAAAGCTTGAATCTCAACTTGAAAGATACTAACAGTGGACTCGGAGGACCCTTCAAATTTGACTATAATCGCAACGGTAATTTCTTGGCTCTCATCGATCAGAAAATCGGTAAATTTTCAAACATCAACCTCAAGTCGTTGAATTTAATCTTCGAAATCCCGCTATTAAACGAACATCTCAGATCGGTTAAATGGCTCCACAATCAATCTTTTCTCGCAATCGCCCAAAAGAAATACGTCTACATTTACGACGGTCATCAAGGATCCGAATTACATCAGCTACGCGGCCATGTCGAAGTCACTCAGATGGAATTCCTGCCGTACCATTTCCTACTCGCCACAGTTGGACTGCCTGGATGGTTAAAGTACCATGACACGAGTACTGGTCAGATCGTAGCTCAACACGCTACCAAACTTGGTTCATGTCATACCATGGCGCAAAACCCATTCAATTCCATCATCAAACTGGGCCACCAGAATGGGACGGTGACACTCTGGAGTCCCTCCGTCAACCAACCATTGGTCAAATTTCTGGCCCATCTGGGTCCAGTGACTAGTCTCTCAGTCGATCCATCCAGCTCCGGTAACTTGCTCATCACCACTGGTCTCGACGGTAGCTTGAAAGTTTGGGACGCCCGCAATTGGAAAACGTTAACCTCATGGAATTTGAAAAAACCGGCCAAGACAACTGCCTGGTCCCAAAGGGGACTCCTGGCCGTAGGATGGGGCGCCCACGTTTCGGTTTACTCAGACATCGGTAAAGCTGACTCCAAGAAAGGCGCCTACATGAACCAACTATTCCCATCCCAAGAGGTTGAACAAGTCCAATTCCGTCCCTTTGAAGACTTGCTCGGAGTTAGTCATTCGTCTGGATTCTCACAGTTGATTATTCCTGGGGCAGGTGAAGCCAACTTTGATAGTCTGGAAGCCGATCCATTCGAGACCAAGAGCCGGAAGAGAGAACGAGAAGTACACAACCTTCTGGATAAAATCCCCTTCGAACTGATTAATCTAAACCCGAACTTTGTCGGATCGGTGGCTCCCAAGGCTGAATCAACTTACCAACTCTATCAGGCCACCTCCTCATCGATCAAGGGCAAGAACAACCAAACAATTGTGGTCCATGATCCAAACACGAAAACACCTTATAGGAAATTGAACCGAATTCAGAAGTTGGAATTGTCGGGACTGGATCCCCTCGAGGGCGACGAAGAAGAGGGCGAACAAGACGATGATGATGCTCAAGGTGCTGGAACCGGTAAAACAAACGAAAAGAAGAAGATGAGGGGTAAAAATTCAAGTCTCAAACGATTCCTAAGGCGCAAGAAACGTCAGAATGTCATCACTCCTCAAACCGTCAGTACACTCTTTTCTTCCCTGCTATCAGAAATTTATCAACTGACTCGATTGCTGGTGTTTATAGGAAGCTTTGAAGGCCAAACTCTCTCAACGAAAACAGCTTCATCTCCAGAAGAAACAGCAGAAGGCTGACCAACAAGGGGGCTCCAATGGAGGAGCTTTGAGCAGATTTTCTTAAAGCTCTTCTCTTAATTCCCTCCGTTTTATTCATTCCTCTGCCGTATTCTTTTCTCTTGTTTTTCTTCTTCTGTTGGGTTGTCATATGCCTACTTCTCTCCCAAGTCCCAGAATAACATTCTATTTTGAATTTAATGTACAGAAGAAACTCTATGCGCTTTTCTTGGAAGGATTTTTCAAGCTTGGTGTTACTTGTTTTTACAATTGTGGGTGGGAATCAAGACCATTCACAAGATGAGCCAATTTGTGTAATCTTCCTGAGCTACTGATTATGTGCATGTACAATTTCTTGCCTAAATCAAACACACATATCCCCAATGGTCTCCTGTGTGATCCACCCCCCCCCCCCCCCCTTCTGGCAGCCAAGGACCTGCCATCTCTACCCTAACAAGGGCCCACCATCTTTCCCCAGTTCAATCTGTTGAGGGATTGACCGCACTTGACAGTTAATCAACTTTATCAAAGTCCCAATGCACACACATGCCCCTCAAATAGTACTGGACAAATATAAGGAATCTTGAATCAATACTTAAATAGAGATGGCTGATTTCAAGATAGAGTTACTATGTATAGTAGCCTCTATTACACCTAGATCACCCTAATAAATATTATTTCAGACCCATACAACTTCTGATAATGGATAAACAACCCAGTGGGATTGATTATGTGAAAGGATATTAACCCTCAAGACTAATAGTAAGACTACTACTACACTAATGAATAAAGATGCTACCACTATCTAATTTTATACTTGAGAAATGATCTAATGGTGAAAAATTAGTTGATGGCTTGTAACTTAAATAAAAACTGTTATTCAAGACCTTAAATCACCACTAAGCTCCTAAAGCAGTTACACTACTACAACCACTATCTCTGATACACTACTAATAATTGTTGTTGTTATTCTACTACTACTCCTCAACCTTTGAAAGTGAAATTCTTTTATGCTAGCACTACTACTACTAACTAACCAACCACTACTAACTAACTAACCACTCAACAGAAGCTATTAACTAGTAGATCAGGTCAGACTCTGGTAGATTGGTGGGGAAAACAGTTGGATTTGGTGGGGGGAGGACCTCCTTCTGTATTGAAGAGTGAGGGACTTTTGCTCCAGGATAACTCATATTCTACCTGAATCCTGTGTTCTTATTGGTCTGAATTCCTTTCATCTGAATAACATCCTGTGATTGGCCAGGTTATGTCCTCCAACAGAGTCTACTGATCGGCCAGTGCCAGACTCACCTCCACTCATCCTTCCTGCTCCAGGGGTCTCTAAATCTCTTTCTGGCTCACTCCTTCTCCCCTTTTCCTCCTGAAATAATTATTTCCCTCTCTCACTTCTACTGAATTACAAAACCCATATATGGCAGTATTCCACCCTTACACAAATTAAATACCCCTACAAAATACTTACCCTTATAATTCTCCCTAACCTCCATTCCATCCCTGGTTGAGACACAAAGCTTCCCAGTTGTGATACCTCCTTTGTTTCAATCCTGGTTAAGACAAAAATTTTCCCAGCATGATCACCAGGCGACCATTCCTGGCACTTCCAGGGAAGTACCATAGATCATGTTTTTCTGAAACATTTCAGGAACTATTTGGAATTTTGACATGAAAAGAAGTAGAAAACAATCCGATGTATCTCTGAATGCATTGCTGAATTCATTTGTAAGCTAACTAGAAATCAATCTGAACTATTGATTAAGATGAATTGTATTCAAATAAACCCCAAAATATATCAATATAAATGGGAATATCTAGTCAAAATTTTGAAATTATGAATGAGACCAGATTTAGGGGGTATCAAATATGACAAAATCCACCTTCAAAACCCTTTGATTAGAAATCATCAAATCCACAATTTCTAATTGACGGATTTCCAAAAAAGTGTAGCTCAAATCACAAC
>LAVV01013915.1:8444-18663 GCA_001263375.1 Puccinia sorghi
ATGATCTTGTAACCCCCCTTCAGGACTTGCCAGGGGTTTCCCCAACTGGGGGATTATCTTCAGCCTCCGCACTTTTGTACAATCCCCAGTTAGCAATCTACCATCCTAATCACAACAAGTGAGTCCGAAGAGTTTGAGATTGAAGAATTGTGTTAGAGTACTTTGAGTGACATGTCTGTGAAATTCTAACATTCCTCAGTTAATTAATATTGTGTAATTAATATTGTTGTTTTTGCACTCATCTCTTTTGCGCCAATTGCCATTGCCCTATTGAGTTTATCTATCCTCAAACTTGGGTCCATTATCTTTGATATACTTCAAAGGAAATACTATCCAATCTTCGAACCTTACCTCCGCACTGCAACCAACCAAATCCCCTTTTAGTATGTTGGGTTGGCCGCATGACAGTGAGTTGCACTCAGGAATAATCAATGATCAATACCTATAAAATAGTGGTTACTGCTCTGGCTCTTCTTGCAACCTTTAGCTAGTTGTGCTCCAAGGGACTGGACCAGTGGTGACCTATGAATAAGATGTCAGGTAGGTGTATCCTGCAATTGCATAGCCTGATGTCTCCTGCTACCTTGTTGGGATGTTTTTTTTGGAGGGATGTAAAAATACCTTGGTTGAAGAAGGAACAGTTGGATTTTACTTGTTGCTGTCCTTCAACTTCCACATCTCATGTACGATGACTCCCACTCTCAGATGTTATATGTTGAAGCTCTAGAATGAGGAATTCCCTACAACAGGCCAATGGTCCATGAATGCACCCAGTTTAATGTCCTGCATCACCACAAAAAAAGGAACAAGAGATGTGACTTATTCAAGACACGGTAACTATTAATCTATTGACAAGGATAGTATTTACATCAACGCTAAGTGAATCAACGTCCATACTGACAAAAAAGCAAATGACAATATTCCAAAAAGAGAGTGAAACAAGAACGACTGACGAAGCTAGACGCTTAAGTGGTTACTGGAAGAGGATCTTAATGGACTGTATTACGAGATGCGCTTGTTCTTGGGCCAAGAGCGGATCATTGAACGGGGTCCTTCCGGCCTCGAAGCAAGCGATGAGGAGTTCTTTGACCGACCGGACGTTCGTTTCGGTATCACCCTGGGCTTCGCCAGTGGGTGCGGTCTCAGGACTATTGGTGTCTTGTGGGAACCATGCATTCTGGTCTTTGAGAGCCCGTGGGAGTTTCGAATAGAACTCTTTGGTCCTCGTGGTCAGCAGGGTCGCGTCGGAGGATATGGTTAATTTTTCGATCACATTCGCTTGGATCGCCTTCCGCGAGTTCTCTTTGAGGTAACGTCGCAAGCGATCAAGCAAGTCGACCGATAGTTTGGCTTCGAGGAGGCGGCCCCCAATCTCTGTCAGCTCCACTGTTTCCAATCCGAGTGATTTGAGACAGCTGAGCTCCACCAGTCGCTGGATCCATCGATCCACAACCGCAGATTCTGCCCATCCAATTTGCTGCTCGTTTTTGACTCCTTCAACACTACTGCCGCCACCACTACCACGACCATGTCGGGTATCGATATCGTAGTACAAAGGATTGACTTGGATCCGCTCAAATAATAACGTTCCCGCTAAGCACTTCATGGCTTCCGATCTGCTAGTGCCCTTCCCCCTTTTCCCCGCATCAACAGAAGAAAGCTCATGGAGTACACAGTCAAGATATATGGGCGACTCTAATTCAATGGTAGATTCCAGTGGAAGCCCGGTCTTCAAAAAACTTTGATACTTCTCCAACTGTTCCTCCTCACACATCACCACAAATTGTCCCGTGCTCGACGTACCCAGAGGATCAGCACTGGCGCCACCCACAAAGCCTTGCATTTGGACAAGCTCGGATAGCTCGATATCACTGGCCAATTGTGCTGGTGCGTCACCGGGCTGTTTCGCTGAAAAATGTGTGGTACCGTGGCGAGTACCCATGACGATCACGACTTGGGCTTGCAATTGCTCGTTTGAGATCTTCCATAATGATTCACGAGACATAACAATTATCTTGAGCTTTCGTTGCTGAAAAAGATTGATACCTAGACGAATTTCACGGGCTGACATATTCTCATCTAGGAGCATCACGCCGTGTGCTAACATATCTGCAACTTCTGGGTGGGTGAATTGTTTTGCATAGAACCACAACTCCTGAGTGGGCTCAGTCATATCTAGTAGGCCCATACCAGATGCTGAACACTGGACGAGCTGCTGAGAGACCGCATGACATTGATGTTTGGATGGAACAAATATTAAAACAGAGCAGGCCGGGTTCGCTTGGATAATTTTCCATGAAGGCTTGACCATTGCTTTCCATGGATTAGATGAGTAGGGTATATTGAATGGCAAGAATTCGACTATGATGGGTTGAGAGCGACTACCAGGGGAGAAATTCGAGACTCGTCTTTTGTCTATCCTTAGCCAACTAGAGAGCGAGCTGGGATCCATCAATGGACCCGAAAAGGCAATCAATCGGGTGGTCGAATGATTTTTCAGGATAGTATTAATGGCCTGTTCATAATCCTGATTCATATTGTGCAAGTCCATTAAAATGGTCAAGGCCCTGCTTTGGTAGAAAGAGACCGGCATGACCGAGCCTAGCTTGGGAGTCATGACCACGACTTCCAAAGAATTGATCGAAGAGCTGGAATATCGGGAGATATCAGAGGGATCGACTAGGACGGCGATTCTGGCGGAAAAAACTTTTAGGCTTCGGTTCAAGAATGCACCCAGCTGTCGAGCAATTGGTTTCCTGTGTGCAATCACCAGCACCTGCTTCGCCTGATCAGGGTCCACCTTCAGTGCTCGAGCGATCGCAAAAAGTGCTAGTCGATTGATAGCTTGCTGCTCGGGCGCACAGATGAGCGCATCGTGAGGGGTATGGAACATCGTATGGAAGCATTGAGATTCTATTGAGGAGAACTGACTGGGCAATCCAGTTATTTGGGATTGTTCATTCAAACGATTGAGTCGAGAGGTCACAAGTAAGGGCAATTCTAACAAAGGCGTGTGTTCAGGCGGGACGGGGCACAATTTCAAATCATTGAGCGGCACTTCTTTGAAATTATCCGAGCCGATCCAACGATCAGAGATCACTCTAAGACACAATTCTCCTGGAAGAGAACTAGCACGGTTGGCGAAGGAGAGAATGAGATCTAGATCAAAGTGTGGTGCGGATTGGCGAAGATAGATGCGACTGATTCGAAGGATCTCTTGCTGATCGACATCTTCGATCCAAACCCAGAATGGTTCCCCCTGACCATGAGTCTTTACCGACCATTCGAATTCTTGATTTGCATGAACCCTCACCCTTAGCAAGCTCTCAGTCAGCGGTTGAAGGGTGTAATCGAGCGACAAACGCGGAAATTGTCGAGCTGCCCGTAAGATAACATCTCCCAGGCGGTTGTTTAATCTACAGGCTGATGCGATCTCAGATGCTGTCATTTCGACGAGATCTTCCACTTCTAGTTCACCGGCACGTTCGTCCAAGTCATGAATCAACTGATCTGAAAGGCCATTTTGGGATAGCGGATGAACAAATGGCCACATTCTTTCTAAAAAAAAGAAAAAAAAAAACGAGAACAAGTGAGTCAATCTAGCCGATCATCGCATGTTTTGGTCAGAGCCCCAAGAAAATTGGTCACTCAACTCTCTATACACTTGCTCATCTCGATCAAAACCCTTGAGGTTTCAGCAAATTTTTTCCAAATACTGATTTCGACCAGAGCGCGGACGATTCGAGCCGAGTTCTGAGCGACATAGGCGGTATCCGAGACCAGGGCGAAATCCTCTACGAATGCTCGAGAAACATGGGCTTGCAGTAGGATACTAACCTTCCCAGCGGTTGCAGTTGGACCGCCCTTGACCTGACAGGGAGCCTGTTCTTGTAACTGCTCCAACTCTTCTAATTCAGAATCTCGGACTTTGATCTGATCGAACTCTACACTCTGACTTAACATTGCTAGCACCTGAATTGACATGGGAAGAAACCCGACGTGTCAGTTGGAATGAACCAGAATAGGAAGTACGCCAAACGGGGCGGAAGGGCTGCTGACATCGGCTTCAGTCATTTTCGGGCGGAATAACTGGTTAAAGATCTCAACGGTTGAATGTTTGATGTAATACTTGGATGCGATGCTGCCCAGTTCAGTGGGGTCAAGAGATCCAGTCACTTGATCAAAAATAATCATTCCAATCTGATGTAGTTTTTTGGCGGCGATTTCGATCAATGAATGCCTCTTACTACCCAGTAATGGGTCATTTTCCACATCTGAAATCGTCAGACCATAAACCATTGGGTTTTTACGCATTCGGACAAATAGGTAGGTCCACCCAATCCATTGTACGCCTTCATCTATAGTTCGTACCGTACCTAAGGCGATCTCCGCATTCAAAGAGTCTACAATTCCCCCAATAAACCTTCAGGTTCACGTTTTGATCAGTTGTAATATAAGAAAGATTCCTCTGAGATACCCCATTGCCCCCTGAAATGTCAACGTACTGTGATTCGATGGGATGTTGCTGAGTGATTGCGTCAACATAATGATCGAGTCGATCATGGGTAGTACAGATGTATCCCACACCATGGTCTTCATACTGAGGTCGACCTGAAAGGAGCAATAAGTAGGTGCCAGAAAAAATATCCAAGTGACGGTGTAAACCGAATCTGATTTACCGGCTCTTCCAAATATTTGCAAGACATCGAGGATACCCAGATCGACAAAAGAACCTTTGGATGCATCATAGATCTGAGTACCTTTGATGATGACCGCGTATGCTGGTAAATTGACACCCCAAGCTAAGGTTGCTGTACAGCAGAGTACCTAAGAAAATCGCCGAAACAGTCATAACAAGCTTTTCTGTCAAGACTTGATTCAGGTCGCAGTCATTGTACATACCCGCGTAACGCCAGCCTCAAAAAGACGTTCACTGATAGTTCTGTCAGAACGTAGCATTCCAGCGTGGTGAATGCTGGGTAAGGAAAAAAAACATTGTATTAGCCAGAATTAAGAGGCTGATTGATTCAGTCGATACGTTTCAGAGCTGACCCGAAACCATCTTGAATCAATTCTTTCATTTGCCTATTAGAGGACCCGGATAGTTCACGTTTGAATGAATCGAAACTGGCGTGTTCGGTGGGATCGAAAAACTCGAGCATGCCTTCTTCGACAGCTTTTTCTTTCAACATCTGTGCCGTTTTGACAGTTTCCTTGCGAGCGTGAACAAATACCATCACTTGATGACCTTCTTTGACCAGTTCAGATACCTGTTGAAAAAAAAAAAACAAGGATGCATCGTCAATATCAATCACACATCACGACTAGGGATGGAAGTATTAGGGAGCGATCGGCCCAGAATCGTGGTATAGACAACACTTACCTTCTCAAATGTGGCCTTATCGAGGTTAGTCCTTGAGGTAGCCGAGTTAGGCTTACCCCGAACGCCAATAAAATGCTGCTCTAAAGGTACAGGCCGAAAACTACTGTCGAAATAAAATAAGCCTTGCATTCTATTGACCCTAAGGAAATCGGACACGTCGGCGTAGTTGGGCAAGGTCGCCGAAAGCCCTATGATTCGAATGAGAGATTGGGAAGATTCGACCTAAAAAGAGGACAAGAGAGTGAAGATCAACGATCGGATTAGATGTTAGAGAGTAATCATTGTAGAGAAAGCAATTTCACCTGTCGCAAAGTTCTGGCAACTATGGTCTCGATAACTGCCCCGCGGTCTTCATGAAGAAGATGGACCTCGTCGATGATGAGTAGTCGAACCCTCTGAATAGAGAAATGAAGTTGAGTTTTTTTTTGGAGTCAGATCGGAAAACATAAGGTGTACATACCGAGACTAGAGCCTCTTCACCAGAGGATTTGCGGGTCACGACATCCCACTTTTCGGGTGTGGTGACAATCAGATGTGTTGCGTTAATCTCATCTCTGGTCAATTGCATGTCACCTAGGACCATATAGAGAGAAGTGGTCCATGAGATGACAAACGAGACAAAGGCCATATGTCACCACCGTGTGAGGAAACACGGCTTACCGGTCAACTCCTTGACGACAGCACCGAGCCAGCCTAGCCTCTTGCTCATCTTGCGCACGATCTCAGCTGCTAAGGCCTTCATCGGGGCCACATAAATTATTTTGAAATCGTTTCTGAGTCCTTTGACTGGCTTTTCTGGATTCAGACCACCGTATTGTGAAATAGCTCGGAGAATGGTCAACATGGCCACATCGGTCTTTCCCTGAATTTCAGATATACAGGAAAAAAGGCATCCCACACACGAAGAAAAGAGAGCATGTTGGAGTGAGCAGACATCTGGGCAAGTCACCTCATTGGAGACTTACAGCACCAGTGGGCGCGCAGATGAGCATATTTTCGTTGGTTTTATAGGCGATCGGATAAACGGCGCTCTGTAATCGATTAAGGGTTTTATAACCCTGTCTGGCGTCAAGTCGGTTTGATATTAAAGTTTCTCAGCCAAACTGTATTATGTGTAATGCATAAATGCGGCAAAGGAGAGGACTGACGGAGAAAGATTTGCGTGAGATGGGATCCATTTGATCGATTTCGATGAGATGCTCGTCTGAGCGCATTGGGATTTTATCAGAGGGTGGGATCATAATTTCTTCGTAACACTACTTGGTGATATTGATGTCAGGCTTTTCGTTCTTTTTCTTTTTTGTGGTGAGAAAGCACAGAATTGAGGCTGACCTCATGGGTTGATCTGGTGGTTCCGATGGGAAGTGTAAACTTCTTCCCAGTAAGGCCTGTGATGGCCTGCTGAGAGCCATTTGAGTGGCGAGAGTCGAAGATGTGGGGATTGATGGGCTGATCGGTGAGGAACTGTGAGAGGTGGGACGGAAAAGGATCAGGTCGTTGGTCGTCTTAATTACCATGGAGGTAAATACAGCATTATGACTGACCCCATCTCGAGTGAAGAGAGGACGGTTTGCGGCTTGGAGTAGTTTTTGTGCTTTGAGTGAGTCAAGATTGTCGAGATGGAAGGAGTGCTGATGTTCTGTTGGGATGTCAGATGGATGGCCTGGATTGAGGTTGTAGTTTGTTTTATTAAAGTCGAACGAGTCAAGTTTGTTAATAATTTGAGGGATGAGATCGATTGCCTGTAAGCCTAGGAGTTCCAATATTTGGTTCGAGAGTGATTCCAATGATGTAGCTGGCGTGTTTTGATCAGCAGAATGGTTTTTGATGAGATTGATAATGGATTGGGTTTGTGCTAGTTCGGTTGAGTTTGGTGGATACCGGGAGAGTAAGAGTTGGCTATGAGATATCGGATATTAGATGAAGGAGAGTCAGTTCTGTTTGCTTGATTATGTTTATATAAGTTGTTTGACTGACTGAATGGCTTGATGGATGAGATGATAGTCTGGGTCAGATAGGACGAGATGGTCTGGAGTTGGTAGTGTTGGATCGTTGTTGAAGTTGCTGATTGCTGATGTTGATGCTGTTCTTGTTCTTGTTGTTGTTGATGTTGTTGGTTGTTGTTGTTTGAGTTGAGTGTTGATTGATTTGCAGAGTGTAATCAGTTCCTCTGCCATTTCTTTTACTTTCTTTTTGTGGTTTCAGTTGACTTTGCGGTTCTTCTCAAGTTGTGAATCACAACAGAATATATAACAAATAATCCATCTTAGTTGATTGCCTGAAAAAGGAGGAATATGTAATCTCTGAAATAAAATAAAAATAAAAAATAAAAAAACAGCAGCAAAACAAGAAAAGTAACTACAATCTCAGGTATCATGACTCTGAAGAAAATCTTATCCAGAAATTCAACACTTCAAGAAAGGGATGGTCTCAAGGGTGACATCAATCGGGATCGTGGTAGTTGAGAAGGTGAAGCTGGATCAGGCGGAAGACTGAGTCGCATCCGACCAAGCGAATTACGCGGTCTCGACACTGATCGAATCCTCAATGGCATCTCAGTGGCAGCATGTAGAATTGGATTCGATCGTGTCTTCCCCTCAATACTCCAAATGGGCCCACGTTCCACCTGAATCAACATCGCAGAGATATCAATCAGTATACCTCATCGATTTCAGATCCCAACAGAAAAAATTAACTCACGCTTTGCTTCGACGGTGTCGAGAGACGCTTCACATCATCACTATCGAGACTACTGGAGGAACTCAAAATCGTCTCACTATCCCATCCATCATCATCCACTACAAGTTGCTGATTCTGTTTCAATCTTCGAAACTCTTTATGCGTTACCCATCGTTGTTCAACATTACTCTGCAGTTTGTTGGTAACAGTCAGATCAAATGTTGCTACCAGATTCTGCAAGTTGAAACATACCTCCGCATCCTCATTTGATTCGACTGACTGTATTCACACATCAAGACAGAGAAGAAGAAAAAAACCTTCAATTTCCAGAAGAAAATATTAATAATGGGAATCTGGACAAACCTCAGGTGAACTCAGACGAATCTTGACCAGCTTCTTCTTTTGACCATCATCAGCAATGATATACAACTCGTCATCCGATGCTGGTTTGTCATCTTGTTCCTTATCAGCCGCTTGGTCTTGAACCACGTCTTCTTCTTGGTCCACTCGCATCAGATCTTCGTCTTCATCTTCATCCTGGTCTTCTTCTTGTTCCTGTTCCTGTTCTTCCTGTTCTTCTTCTTCATCCTCTTCTGCTTCTGGGGTACCTTCGAACTTTCGAGTGTTATCTGATACCTTCTCCGAGCGACCCTTCTTGATCCTGGTGGCTTGGTCTGCGTCTACTTCGCTTACACAATCTGACAGGATTCTCTTCTTCCTCAAGCCACCCTTAAACCCGTTTTGATGAGTCTTGGGAGATGGATCGTCAACATTGGTAGTAGGAGTAGGAGTAGGATCGATTGCCACGAGTTCGGGGTTGAGGCTCGAGGGTGTGGTTGGCTTATAAGGTGGTTTTTGAGTTCTTGGCTTCTTTCGATTCCGAGAAGCCAATCTCTCTGCCTCGGTTTCTGAGTGCTCAGGATCTGATCCATCAGTCGAGATGGGTGCCACGCGTTTCTGATGCGACTTATCGATCTGAACAAAAAAAAAAGAAGGTGGCGCGAAGGGACGGAACGCGGTCAGTATGAGTCTGATGGAATAAAAAAAATGGACAGGCCGACCAGAGGCTGTTGTGGCTTGACTTTGGTGGAAGTTTTGGGCGAAGGAAGTGGAATCGGTAATGATGAGGCAGGTGTGAGTCGATGGTGAGATTTGGGTTCGGGAGTGCGATCGTTTGTTAAATGGATTGGGTTAGACCGCTGGATAGTATTGCTTGATGTTTTGATTTGATTTCTCGCGAGTGCTTGGCTGTTTTTGTCTATTGGAATATCTGCTGGGCACGTAGATGTGAGTGATGGGTGTTACTTTTTTTTTTTTTGTAGCTGTTGTGAGTACTCACCCAGTGATTCTGAGGATGATGGTAGTGGTTTTGAAGTTAGGATTGGTTCTTTGGGTGGGACTGAATTATTTATGTTAGTGGTTTTTTTTTTATTCGCATCGACTGCGGCCCTGGCAATCTTGAAAGGTCTTTTATCTGAATCAGGTATTCCAGCCTTCCTACGTACGTTCAGTATCCAGCTAGGAGGAAGGGTTTAGATCAGATTCTGTTATAAGTTGAGGTTTAGATACATATGAAATATTACATACCTTGCAGCCTGTAGTTCCCTCCTGGTTCTGAGTATCTTTGACCAGATGCGATATGACAAGTAGAAGATGGAGAGTGCTAGTGTTGCTTTCAACCAGACAGGAGCTGAATGATAGTTGTAGTCCATGATGGAGACCATCGCGGATGACGCTTGCAGTGATTGTTTGATGTGGTTCTTCCTCGGTGCGGTCAACAGCGAGTGAAATGACTCGGAGCGAGAACTCAGGCTCAAGACTCAGGGTTAGGGGCATCAAACGTGCTGGGCCTGCAAATTCATAACTAAATATTGAGACTACTAGAAATATTGCAATCATCTTATTAGAACACGCCCTCGATCAACTGGCCGAAATCATACCTCCAAAAACAAAAACCGCATACATCTCTACCTCGACATAAACTAGAACATACTCCATGTTCCCAAGTAAGAGCACCCACCTATGGAGGCACTGGAGCGCCAAATTGGCCAAAAAAACGAAAAAAAATGAATATTTTACGGATTTTATCCGCCATGTTGGCCATATTTCCCGCCGAAATAGTCATATTGACGCCCTGGAGCCGCCATTTTGGCCAGG
>LAVV01013926.1:6024-16240 GCA_001263375.1 Puccinia sorghi
AGGGCTGCATGAGGGGGGGGGTGATAAGAGTTGAGACAAAACCGGGGCACCTAATCACATTTTGCGGTGGAGGAGGCTGATTGGAAAACCCAACATCTTCAAAAGCATCACTTCCAAAACTCAAGGACATGCAAATTAACTTGGATGTTAGTCAAGGGTGCTTATACGCGAGGACTCTATCTTTGCACTGCGATCATATGAAAATCGTGCATAGACACCCGCGATTCTATGGGGTCCGTTGATGCGTATATTATACCTCCGGGCATGCCGAAGCCATCTCGGGCGAGGTACATCGCCGACCCTGTCTAGCTTTGTCTCGCCAAATCAGGAGATAGCTATCGCCCATGAGTGTCACAAATACTTACTGGACAGCCATGCCTTTATGAATATTGGCAACTCCCTTCAGAAAAGGATGAAGGAAAGACGTCTGTGTGTCGATTGTCGCGACCCAGCCCTGCAGAGAAGTCGGGCAAGGGAGGTGATTCTTCCGGCAATCTTTTCCAACACATCACTGCCAATCTGCAGTGGGATCCTTCCAGAAACCTCACTGGGCTAGATGGGCCAGGGGTGGTCCTAGACTAGACTGGACTGCCGCCAAAAAAAATGTCTGTGAGCCTGCCCACTTTCCCTTACAGGCGTCCGTGAGCTGGTCCTCTTTGTCTTACAGGTACGGCCTGGCTTGTAAACCAGTCAGGAGCTTCCGGGCAAACCGCATCCTTTGAATATTCCCATTCTTATTTTGCTATAAATTGCCGCCGACTCGGCCCATTCCAGCAGTATCGCTACATACTCCCTCATTATTTACCTTGAGATCAAATTACCACAGCTCTACGCTTGCCCTGTTTTCCAAACTCTCCTTCTACAGCCATTCGTTGGGATCTTTGGCTTGACCTGTGTCATCACGGCAATCTACTCTACTCTATTCCCGCCGTTCAACGCAAATCCGCTAACGTGAGTTGAGGCCACTGCTTTTTGTGGCACCTTAGATAAATTTGTGTCCGAGCTTGCCAGCCTGAGCTCGAAGGTCCCACCCCTTAACCCTTGAGCTGACTCCTTCCCTCGACCCTAGCTTCTCGACAGAAAAGACCAATTCTTCTTGGCTTCATCTTCAGCAACCATACTGCTTTCACCTCTCGTCCTTCCTCGTCTAGAGCCGACTGATTGGTCTATTTAAGATCTTAAACCCCTATTCGGTAAGCCGCGCACTCTTTTGTTGTGCGCTTCAGCTATCATCACATTACGCTTCAGCTATCATTACATTACGCTTCAGCTATCATTATATTACGCTTCAGCCAGCATTTTATTAACCACCTCGTCCTGCTCCCCTCTGAACTGAATCGTTGTCTCTCACCTTTTCTGTAACCTCCTTCCTCCTGCTGCTCTACTTTCATTTCCTAAATTATACCATCCTTTATTCCAGGACAACATGTCCATTATCATTCGTCTTCCTATGTTATTGGCTTTATGCCTTGTCACCTTATTCCTGACTGTAGACGCCGTCCTTGTTCCGTAAGTCAAAATTTCATTTATCCATTGCGGCTATTTTCTTTTCCTGACGTAGTCTACCCTTCTAGCCATTCGGCCAAGCTTCATCGCCGTTTAACTTTTGTTGCCAAGGCCCCACCGGCCAATTGGGCCAGCGATTCGTTGGAGGATTACCAGGGGTATCATTTTCGCTATTTGGCTTTGGGATGCAATCTTCGAAAAGGCCAAGCCTTTTTCGATACTTGCTGTCACCCCCGCCTCAAGACCGAAAACCTGAAGGATATTCCCCTCGAGTGTAATCTCGATGCTCAAAGTATGGTCAAGTCTCTTATGATCATCAAGTCCAGTGACGTTACCGGCAACCTGACCACTGGCCAAGAAGGCGAGCCGGTATTCATTCCTAATGGTACCATTCGTGCCATTGAATCCACTGTCGAGGTAAGATATCTCGTACCTCCAAGACAAAGTCGCAACTGTATAATTAACCTTTTCGGCCAATTTCCAGGGCTGTAACAGCTCTGAAGTGCCTACGGCAGAGCAGGCTGCCCATTTGTCAGAGATCTCCCGCCAACTCGACCTCATGAGAAATTCGTCACATCTTGCCAACATGACCAAAACGATGAATCTTACCATGAACAGCACCGATTTTGTCCACCTTACCCAGTTTCTGAACTCAAACCTCACCGGCATGGCTAACTTCTCTGGAATGGCCAACATCACCCGCTTCCTACCTGCCAACTTCACCCGACTTTTCAATTCTAGCATGCCTCTGTATGCGAATGTCACTGCTTGCAAGGCCATCAAGCTCACTTCTTCTAACCGCACCAACAGCTCTCAAACCCTTCATGTCCCGAAGCAGCAGGTATGAGCATTCTACCCCTGTAATGATTTCATTCTGGTATTAATTCATTGGTTATATTGCCTTCTCTAGCCCATTGTTGAGACCACGGTTCAAGCTCCTGTAGCCCCTGTTCAACTTCAAACTGCGGCTGTTGACCGCCAAGCCAAGGCCGACTCATCGGTCGCAGATGCCGCCGCTGCCCAGGCTCTTGTTGATGCCAAGGCTAAGGCAGATGCTGTAGCTCAAATTCAACATGATGCTGATGCCAAAGCAAAGGCCGATGCCGAATCCAAGGCTTCATCTGAACAGGCTAGGTCTGAAGCAGACGCCAAGACAGCCTCCGAAGCCGCTGCCAAGACAGCCTCCGAAGCCGCTGCCAAGACAGCCTCCGAAGCCGCTGCCAAGGCAGCCTCCGAAGCCGCTGCCAAGGCAGCCGCTGATGCTCAAGCTTCCTCCGATGCGCGAGCAGCCGCCGACGCCAAAGCTGCCTCTGAAGCTCAGGCAGCCGCCGATGCCAAAGCTGCTGCTGACGCCAAAGCCGCCGCCGAAGAGAAAGCAGCCGCTGCGCAAAGGGCTGCCGAAGCTTCCAAGCCGGCTAAGTCACTTGTCAGCAGTGCCACCGGAGCTGTCGGAAATGTCTTGAGCGGTCTTTCGCATGTCTATGGTGCCGACGGTGGTGCCAAGGCCACCTACTTTTATCAAGTTTGTCTTTTCCCTCGTCTGAGCTCCACTATGTTCGCGCCCTTAATAACCTTCTCGCCAACGTAGGAAGGAGGAATCGGAGCTTGTGGTACCGCCAATGCCGACAGCACTCCCTTAGTTGCTCTACCTCCTGGTCTTTACGCCAACGGTGCTCACTGTGGCAAGGACGTGATGATCATGAACACTGCCAACGGAAAGTCTGTCACCGCCAAGGTGCAAGACATGTGCCCTGGCTGTCCATCCGACACTTCCTTAGACGTCAGTTTCTTTTCCCTATCTTGCTTACCTTCCATGCTCTTCTGACCAATTTACCGTTCTTGCAGATGTCGACCGGCGCCTACGATGCAATCGGCGCACAAGAAACCGGTGTCTTGCCAATCCAATGGGGTTTTATTCAGTCTTAGTTATAGGTGAATAGCAATTCTTCTGAAAGGCGCGCCTGTTTCTTGTACTACCTTCCTTCGCCACCTAGCCACGGCCATTCAAAGTATCAGTGCTCTAGCCACTTGTAAATTCGGTTCTATCAGTGTTATGAACCTTTCTTTCCCTTCTATAAATTATTGACGTAAGATTTTGTATTCCTTTGGGTTGTCTGTTCCTTTGGTTTATCTGAGTAATCCGGGTGTATGAAATACAATAAGAAAACATGCAGTCACCTTTACACAGCGAAGCGGTGGCTGCCCATCCAACCCTTGCCCTATCTCCGCTAGCCCCGATCCTAGATGCACTTTAGACACTACTCCTATCTGCAGTCTAGACCCGGCCATTCGCCGCTAAATTAACACTATGCATGGTGGGTTCCCTCAATTGAGGCTACTGCGGCGCTTATGCTCTACATCCGGACAATTCATTAGGACTGTTCACATAGAGCAATCTTCACTTTACTAATTTTATGGATCAGCAAGCTTGTTCTGCCAAATTGGCACGCATGATGGATTAAACTTGTTTGAAATCTTGATTTCGCGCCGAGGGAGAGCTGTTGGACCAAACAATTGGCTGCTGCACTAGTTTTTTTTGCCAAAAATTCTATGTGGAACAGAAAAACAAAACAGACAAGTCCTCCAAATGGCAAAACAAAAAATTATGCAACTTTCAAGTTTTAGGATAAAATCTACAGTTATAGTAAAACGTTGTGATTACACATAAAAATTCAATACAAAACTGGGTGTGCGTTCACAATAGTGGTGTGGCTAGCCTGTCGGTAATTTTTCTTATTTTAGGATATTTTTCCAGGTTTCATATATATTTTCTCTTATTTCTCACTCATATTTAGCATGCACATAGAATAATATGCTTGTATATAACCAATGGTAGGCTGCTACGCTACACTATACTACAGGGACAAAAACACATAATGTAGCATTTTCTTTGCTGCCAATGCTGTAGCATTCTAACAGCTAAGACAAAAGCCGCTAGCTGTTAGCACTTTGATGCTGCACTAATGCTACCATTAGTGTAGAGGGCCCAGTGTTGATGTAAACCCTATGTTATTAATTTATACTTTTCCACATTGTACAAGTGTTGAGGCACAAGGTCTAAATCCATATTTTGTCATGTGGGAAATACATTGGGTAGGCAAAATCTCCACATGATAGTACCTTACATTGCAGTAGTAGAGGTGAAGGGATGGCAGTTAAGCAGCTGCACTGAAGGGAACATGTTTTGCTAGGATATAAGGCGCATGGAACAACTAGAATATTTGATTGCACAGCCATAGTGAAATCATAGTGGATTGCACTTAGGAATTTGAGGGATATTAATTTTTTGAAGCTATCAAATAAATGCTAATATTAGTAACTCCTTATGATCAGAGACTGGCTTCAACACAAGAAACTGGACACAAATAGAGAGATTTTTAGGAGATGATTGAATTAAACACAAGCCTACACCAGAGTTTCTTCAGTGCTCCTTCTAAGTCTCTAGAGTCTAGCTTGAGCATTGGAGCGGTCTGATTTGCATTGAGGTATTGAGAACAGTGAACTAAACATTTGTGTTTGATGATGTAAAATTGAATGAACTTCCTGTCTGAGGATCTTCTTCTCCTGAAGCAACTTGAAGCAGGAGTGGTTTGTACAACATTGCATAATTTACCCATATTGAATTTTGCCTCTTCAGAATTTAATGGTGAGTAGGCAACCTGCAGAGAATGAAATAATTCATTCACATCACTTTATTTCTCCCACCAGCAATAATCCCTCACTTGCTTTTTCAACAGCAAAAATGGCTCACAATTTTTTTATAAAAGAGGCTCTCTGCTCAGCTGGATTTAATCATTCAACAATCCCATCACCCATTGGATCAATCTACCCTCCTCAAGTTAGTTGTAGGGGGAACACCCAATACATGTCATTAAATTTTAAAATTCAATCATTATTTCATCATAATATTGAATGAATTTATGAGAACAATTTAAAAAAATAAATAAATCAAAGACACTGGCAAAATAATTCAATGGCAGGAAAATTTGATCAACTGATAGCAGTTGACATGCATTTACTCAAGGCATGATATTCTTGAAGCTAAGCCACAGTATGCTTGAAGCTCACATTTCATTTGTTTTATTTCTACATATTGAGGGTACAACAAGTTTTATGCATTTCAAGAATATTTGTACACAAAATAATGGCATTGAGCCAACTGAAATGCCTGTAGATCCCAACAGTCCCCCATTTGAATCGGGTCCAACATGAAATGGTGAGGATGACGAGCAATGGTAATTCATCTCTAAGTTGTTTTTATTCATTTTCTCAAACCACATCTTGGCCAACTTATATCTAGTCTATTTAAACATAGCCTAGTCCAAGCAATTTACCTCATCAGTTCTTTCCCTCTTCTTCCGCCATTGAGCTGGTCTGGTGCCTAAAATCACTGAAATTCTCCTTCCCTTTCTTTTCCCTCTTGGAGATTCAGTTCAGAAATTTAACACCCTACATTTATCTCAAAAGGGAAAGCCATCTTGGCTAATGAATCACAAGAAAAGGGATGAAATTAAAAATTTGTCTCCAGGAGTGCATGAGCTTCCTGCGCTATGCAGGGGGCTCATGACAACACTTGTATGTCGTAAAAATTAGGGGGTTTCAACATTGGTCCAGGTGGGATCTCTGGCCAAAAAAATCAGGAAAAATCACGACCTGGATTTGCTACCTGAGGGTCTGATGTCCTGCAGGGATTGGGCCTCCAGGAAGGGACTTTCAGGAGCAGGAACATTTCAAAAATTCACCAATTTCTCATGGTGTGTCCAGTTTTTTTTGTCAAAAACAGGGGGATTTTGACTAATTGTTCACAATTTTTGCATGGCTAGATTGACAGCCATGAGAAAAATAAAAGTACAGAAATGGGACCCCAACAAAGACAAAACCTCATCAAAAATGTTCAAATCTGTATCTGACAAGTACCTTGAGTCTGACTCTGGGGTCAGGAATTTTTTCCTTCATGGGGGACTCAAAATACAGGTCCCAGGTGCTTTCTTTTGGCAGGGGTTGGGATTCCTAATTTTTTCGACCTGGGATCCCACCTGGACCCATGTTGAAACCCCCTATTAGGAGTTCTATCTGTAGCCCTCACCGCACGCCCCCCGCTACCCCCGCTCCCCCTTGCTGCGTCAAGACGCGACGCCAATTATTGCTTGCGGGTATCGCCGACTTGACAGGAAACTATCCCTTGACTTCATCCAGTCACGATCTCAACGAAAAATCTCATCAAATTCCTCGCGTCATGGCTAGCGTGGCGGAAGATCCGGAACAATGGGCATGCGATGGAACGGGTGCACTTTCTCTGCGTCTTGGTGATCTCCTCAGCTTCTATTCCGATTTTTAATACTTTCCATTCTCCGTTTCGGCTGACTCGTAAAGCGTGCTTCTTCTTTTCCGGTAGCTCGTAGCAAGGCTTCTTCAGCTCAACTTTCCCCCTCAGAACAGAAATTAATCTCGAGTTTCCATCCTAGGTTCGTTTACCCACTTTTTGGAAAAGAGGAAACGATTTATGGCTACCAAGACTTGGATATACAGGTTCGTGTCAAGTTCTGGGACTCTCCCCAGCTTCTTCCTAAAATTACATTTGACTTTTCTTGCGAGCACTACTGTCGAGTGGAAAAATAGAGAACTGAATTCATTGACGTAAATTGTCAATTAACTGGATAATTAGCTGGCGTTTAATTCATCAACCCTGAAGAATTATCTTTCGATTAGTTACACCGCGATGTTGCCAGCAAGCTCTGGTGCAAAGCCCGATTCAATCGAAGAAGTGATCTTCAAGTATATTCCCCCAGATTATACTAAATCAGAGGCTACTTTCACCGCCGATCTGGAATCTTCGACAACGAACCAATTCATCCCACCTGGGAAGAAGATATCTTCCTATCGCTCTGTACCTTCCAAGGGGAAAACAAAATCCGAGCATTTCCTCACTTCAAAACGGTGGGAAAGGTGCACAAGTGATCAGATGGAAGAGGAAGAAGAGGTGATTTATGAATTATGGGCAGCAAATTGGAAAACTCCCGGGTTTCGTGAATATCATCGCAGAATGCAGATCCTCGTCTTGCTCTACATAGAAGGTGGTAGTTATATTGAAGAAGACGATGATCGATGGGAATTCGTTGTCTTGTAAGTTTTATGTTGTTGCGTTATTGGGAGACTGATCGACGTGCAACATTTAAACGCCTCACCACCACCTTGTTTTGATCCCGTCGATCAAACAACTTCAAAACAACAAAAGGTTCGAGAGACGGAAACTTAAATCTGCAGACGAGAACACCAACCCTTACAGTTATCATTTCTGCGGTTACGTTTCACTTTATTCGTTTTACCATTACCCATCTTCGATTCGCCTCCGTCTATCCCAATTCATTGTTCTCCCGCCATATCAGTCAAATGGACATGGCTGTGAGTCCATTTGTCTGCAAAGAATAATGCAACAATTTACATCTCTAATCTAATAAATCTTGGTAACTTGATCGTGTGTAGCCATGCTGTATTCTCAAATCTTCCAATATCTACTGACTCGGCCAGAAGTTGCGGAATTGACTTTGGAGGATCCTTCGGAGTCTTTTGAAGATTTGAGAGACAGGGAAGATTTAAAACTGTTAATTGAGCATAAAGTATTCGACGAGAAACCTTTAAGTGAATTGATTCATGTCTCAAGCGAATGGTATGAAGCAACACGCAGGAAATGGAAATTTGCCAGCGTGAGTCATCGCACAATTCTAGAGTCAGCTTCATCTGCTGACAGGCTTGCTTATCTAGAGGCAATTCGCGAGGCTGCTCGAACTAGTTTTGCGATGGAAATTTACCACAGTTGAAGAGTCCGGTAATGAAAAATCAGAACGCCTCTATCGAATAAAAGTTAAGGAAAGACTCTATCGGTGAGCGTGCTTACTACTTCCAAATCTTTGGGGCGTAATTAACTGAGACCAGTTTGCCTTTTTTTTTTCAGGTTCAATTATGACAGTCTAGTCGATCTCTCGAAGGAAGAACGACGAGAAAAGTTGCAGGATACCTTCGAAAACGTGATGGATGATTATGATCGTCTCTTGCGAGGCGAAAGGAGAGAAATTGATTAAATTGCTCTTCACGATGTTGATACCTTCTTACGTTTTAGTTGAGTTTGATCGCAAAAAGAATCGAAGAGGTCTACGCCCGAATAAGTGAAAAAGTGATCGGTGAGATGAAGATAATAACTTGAATCAGTCGCCCCAACTGGTGTCTCATTTTGCCACCCCCGTGCAATGGTGAGGAACCTTGCTTGAAAGCAATGTTAAGAATGCTGTGACAAATCAGCCTTCAGGCCCTTCGCAATGGTGGACCAGCTCACCACCCATAGCGTTAGTGTAGTGTAGTGTTAGCTTATTAACCTCTGCTACCTTAATGCTACTGTTAGCATGAAATTTTGACAACTAATGCTGCAGGATTTTGAAAAAAAAAACTTGAGCATAGCATTAGTTGAGCCCCCCAAAGTATAACTAACACCAACCAAATTTCCTGTTAGTGGTGTTGTAGCAGTGTTGGCAGTCAAGAAAGCTATGCTAATGTGAAGTGTAGCTTGTGTATCAGCTATGCTAACTTGTAGCGTACACTGCAAAAAAAAACTTGCTCAACTGCCTGCAGTTGACATACAGTATGCTCCAGCCAAGCTGTCATCCAAACTCCACCTGTTTGCATATGTGGATGTTTTGGCACAGTCACTGTGCAGTATCACTCTTTGAGAAAGGTTGGAGTAACAACAGAAGCTTCCTGGGAATGTCAACTGCAGGCAGTTGGGCAAGTTTTCTTTGCATATATCAGCTACGCTAACCTGTAGCATAGCTTCAGCTAACAGTAAGCTAACCAACTAATGTTAGTGGAGGAGAAAAGTGTTGTGATTACTTGAAGAAAAAAATTAGATAACAAGAAGACAATGGATAAACAGTATATATATATTGAACATTTTATTCTGAAGAGTACAAAATGTAAAGGATGATAGATAAAAGATAAAAACAAGATTATTTTTTAGAAGTTTTTTGAGAGAAATCAACATAATTCTTGACAATTTTTTGAGCCTTCTCAAACTTTCCTATTACTTGAATCCCCTGTTTGAGCCACACATGACTACTCACACACCTCTCAATTGTCTGGGGCTTCAAAATTCCATGCCCACTGGAGCAGACATTGGCTTCTGAGGAAAACATTTTCTCAGCAGCACAAGATGATGCTGAGCAGGCTAATTAGTCTTTGTCCAAATACAATAGGACAGGAAATGTCTTTGAATGGTCCTATAATGCAGAAATAAGAAGAAACATCTGGGGGGGGGAGGGGCTTCAAGGCCAAGTTTTTTTCAAGCCAGCATTTACAAACAATCCCAGCTTGTGACAAAAGCACTTAATATGCATTGTATCACAGTCCCAGGAAAGCTCTGATCCTTCAAGTTTGTAAAGTTTTGGATTTATTGTTTTGGCCATTATGTTTTTGTTCTAAACTGAATTAGTTTTGTGGCAAAGAATGTATATATCAAAATAAAAATCAGTTATGTTGTTTTACTTTTTTGTAAACAATGTTGAATTAGGACTTATCCTTCTTTGAAGGCCATGATTTTCCAATAAAGCTACTATTGGGCCTACCAACAAACTTTCTTTGTGTTTTCAAGAAACCAACTTGAGAGAAAGATGTTGAACAACATAATTCCAATCATTATCAATAAATGAGACTGATGCACCAA
>LAVV01013937.1:0-10210 GCA_001263375.1 Puccinia sorghi
CCCCCAGTTGGGAAACCCCTGGCGAGTCCCAGAGGGGGTTACAGGATCATAACACAATGTGTACATGTTGCCTTCATTTTTGGCCTGGTGATTGTGTGTCTTTTTTTTTTCTTGTAGCGGTCATGTTTTTTTTGGGTGGGGATGCTATCCGGAGAAATCAAGAAATTATTTTTAGAGAAAATAAAATCAAGTAGAAGAATAAGAATAGAGATAAGATAAAACTGATATCAAGTAGAAAAATCTAGAAGAAAAACAGTGAAATCAATAGTTTTTTTTTTTTTATTTGGCCCAGCTTTATGAGCTTTATAGTCAACTGGAAACATCATTTTCAGATTTTTTTGGGATATGATTGATGAATTCTTGAGGGAGTTTGAGGATGAATGATTGGGTTGATTGTGGCTTCTTCATGGGGGTCTTGTTGGGTTTGGGGTCTGTTCGGGGTGGATTTGGGAGCTTCTGGGGGGTTTTTAGTGTTTTTATTCATTGGGAAGACAACTTGAGGGTTCTGGGGAATTGGGGAGCTCATTCTGGTAGTTTTGGGAGATTTTGGAAAGGTTGGGTTGGGTGGATTGGTGATGTGGGTTGGGTTAGGAGGGTTTTTTTGGAGAGCTGGGTGGGTCTTGAGGGGTTTTTGGGGGTCCCGTTGGTGTAGGGGGGTTGCTGATTGGTGGTTTTCTGGGTTTGGTGGCTTTGTTGGGTGATGTGGTCAGGTTGTAGTGGTTGTAGGTTGAAAAAAACAAAAACAAAATACAGCAAGAAATTTGCGGGGAAGTCGACGCAAGTCTCCACGCAATTTAAAATGGCATGGCGCGACTTCTGTGACTTGGTGTTGGTCAGAATGGATCAAGTTGGAATTGGAGTTCTGCCTCCCACATTCCTAATATTTCTTTCACTATCTTTTCACACAGCATAAATGGAAGCCAGATGCGGACAATTTTGGAGGAATGACTCCCAAAATGGAGGTCTGGGAAGTTGTTTCTCCAAGCCCCTTGATTTCAATGTCAGATGTCAAGTCTTCCTCTTCATTATCTGAGAGAATGATTAGTGATTATCTTGGGGTTTTGTTTTTGGAATTTTGGGTTTCTTGCTAGCAGATGAATTCTTCTTGTTTTTGTTCTTGAATAGGCCTCTTCCTTTTATCGCGGGATGGATGCTTTGCTGAGTGCCATTACCGATATAAAAGGAATAGCACGACGACGTGGGACGTCTAGGAGACCCGTACCCGATGAATTTGAATTTTCTGATCTTCCCATGAAAATGTGGCAGAGTAAGACTGGCTCATTAATACTGAGCACATATCTGCAGTAGTTTCCAGATCTACGAGACGTGTGACAGCCGACTGGGATGGCAGAACTGTGCTGATATTTTATTTTGCAAGTGATTTAAAGAATAAGTTATTTCTGAGGATGGCAACACGAGAAGGAGCAGACGAACATGCGGCACGGCTCAGGGAGGTGGTGCAGATACTTGAGGAGGAGGAGGCACGACGGCAGGGAAAGGGCGGGGAGGAGAGGGAGGAAAGCTTCCCATTCGAGCTGGTCACCCAACACTCTCCTCAGCACGAGCACGGGACGACGACGACCACAACCACCACGGCCGAGACAGCAGGAGAACTCACGCTGTGGGTCATCGACTGCTTCCATCCACGCTTCATCGCCAACCTCTTCCGCTTCATCCGCACTCACATCTACAGCCCAACCAACAACCACACCGACAAACTTGACATCAAACATCTCAAGGCTATCAAGCCCATCATCACCACTCTTCCTCCTTCTGTAGCTATGTTCTTTTTTCTCATCTCAACTCGAGCCCCAACCTGCAAAAATAAACCCTTCTCTCTCTTTTTTTATGACTTATTTCGTTAGGACCATGATGCGCCTCATGGGGTGTCGATTCTGCTGGCCAAGGAATGCTCGATCAGCTACCAAGACCTGACGAAGAAACTGAGCGAAACCGCGGGCTTAGGGGAGCTGATAGAGCGGGCGACGCCGTACCGGATCCGGGTGCCGACGAAGCGAGCATGGTACTTGCAACAGATGCGGGGCGGGGGAGGAGAGGAGAGGGAGACAGGGTGGCCGATGGTGTCGGTGGACACACAGACGATGCAGCAGGAACTGGAGACGGGGGCTGTGCGGATGAGCCGTCGGATGCTGGAGCGACGATGGACGGTGGGCGAGGTGCGATGGCTGCTCAGGCAGGCCCAACACGTCGCCATGCGGGCCCTCGAGTCACAGCTGCACACAGACGAGATGGGTGTCGCCGCCGCGGTCACCCGGTACTCGCTCGACCTGCCGGACGAGATGGTCCAGCCCCGCGTGCGGCCAGAGAACACCATCCTGGCCACCACCTGCGATCTCCGTCGATCCTCCCGCAACCCGCTGCGTCATGCCGTCGTTGAACTCACAAGCACCGTCTCCGCCCAAGACCGTCTATTTCCCCGACTACCCGAATCCCCCCTCCTTCCAATCCCCTATCTCCTCACTAATCAGGTCGTCTTCCTCTCCCATGAACCCTGTCTTCTCTGCGCAATGGCCCTCCTCCATAGTCGCATCAAACACCTCTTCTTCCTCTTTCCCTCCCCCGGATCCGGCGGCTGCGGCTCCGTCTACAACGTCCACGAGCAGGATGGCCTTAATCATAGGTTCTTCGTCTGGAAACTCATCCTTCCTCCTCATCTCAAACAACGTCTGAAGACCGCTTTCTTTGATCCTTAGTGGTTTTCTTCTTGGAATCTTTCATTCTGCAATCACCTCTACCCCTCAAATCGCAACGCAATCATAATCTATGTGGTATTTCATTGGGGTGTTCAACATATTCTGAGGCCTGTATCATTCCAAAAAAAAAAAAAATTGAAAGAACTTGTTGGGAGGAGTTCAGAAGAGAAATAAAGCAGCAAAAAATCATTTCTCTCTAGGACTTGTCAACCGGCTCCTCATGTGTTTTCGCACCATTTTTCTCTTTTGTATGTGTGGAATATGCGAACTTTTGGGATATATTTCGAATGGAGAGTTCAAGATTATCTATCTATGCATAAAATCAGCCGACAAGTTGAAAAGAACAAAGAAAGGCCCACAGTAAGAAAGAAAGAGAGAGAGAGAGATGAAAAGAGGATGGGAAGTAGTGCAAGGTTGATGTTGGGGGTGTGACGGGCTTGGAGTGCATTCAGTGGTGTACAAGGAGGCCTTGTATTGACTTCTTCGTTTCTACCATGGAGGGGCACACGAGAGAAGAAGGAGAGGTTAGGGGGGGGGGCAACACAATCATCTCCACTGAGTCAATGGAGGGCAGCTTGGACGGGAAAAATTCAGGCCGTTCGATCTGGTGTTGTTTTTTTTGTTGGTTTCATTTCATCAACCACCTCATCAATTTATTGGCAAGATGTAAGCAGACCACAGAGGCGACAAAGACGACCGACAGGCCAAGGACGACGACGGGCTCACTTGGATCGCAACAAAAAAAAAAAAAAAAAAAAAAAAAAAAAAAAAAAAAAGAGAGAGACAAGAGGAAAGTCAGATGATGAGACCAAGGAGGAGCAGGGGCAGGAGGGACGTACATTCGCAGGCCGACATGGTCATCTTGGGTGTAGAGACGCATCATGGTGTTACTGCTACCGCCATGGCCGGCGGCGCGGGTAGATGCAGGACGGTCAGCCTGCTTGGTCTTGGAGGGCAAGTTAGCGGCGCGGCGTCTGCAGACGAGTCAGATGGGAAAAACAAGTTGCGGATGGATCAGCGACCACAGCGACACCAGAGGGGCGGACACGGGCCGGCCATGATCTGCGACGACGACGACAACAACAACAACAGGAGAGGAAACGGGGGTCCACCTGATGGTCTGTCCCGCCGCCGCTCGTGCGGCTAACGAATTGGCCGCTATCGCCTCAGGTGTTTTCTCGTCTGACTGTGGTCCCCACAACCGGGAAAATGCAAAACCATTCCGTCAGTCCAGCGCCACGGAGGAAGCCACCTCTCCTTCTTTCTCACCATGGTCGATGAGTCCCTTTGGCGTGTGTGGCTAGTGTGTGGATGTTGTGGTGGTGATTCGAGTGGGACTTGTCGAGGGGAGTCTTGCTCAAATATCTCTTGAGCCAAGAGACCCGGGGTCGTCCAAACAGCCCCCGTCACCCCGAAACACACATCCCCCGACCCCGCAACGTGGCACCGAGGTCGCTCGACCAAATCCAAAAAGAAAAATGTGCACTCAATAACACGTGTCTCCTCCATCCTCTTCAACCAGGTTCAGGCATCTCATCTGATCTCTCGTCCTGAGGTTGTCTGCCTGTCAGCGCCGCACAGGCGAGATTGATGTTTTTTACACAAACAGTCAGGCTGCACTGCGCCACTTTTCGCCTCTCCTAAGTCACTTTATTTGTCTGTTCTGTTTCTATCAACAACAAAAGAAAAAAACAAAAAACAAGTTAAAAATGTAAAAACATCAATCATATTTTGTATGTACTATCAGTGTAAGAAAAAAAAAATGTAAAGTAAAAGAAACAAGAAAGAAAGAAAGAAAAAAAAAAAACATTCAGGAGCCCCTCACCCAAGGGTTTGTTGGCTTTTACAGGCAGGCATGGTACACTTGATTGGCTTTGGCCAAGCTAAAGCTTTTTCATGCAGGCTTTTAGCTTGGCTTTATTGTCTTATGTCTTGGGCATGGGTCCAGACCCACTTGAAATACCTTACATGCAATCAAATGAGCATCCCAATTGGACAGTTCTTGTTTCAGAAATAAAATAAATAAACAATGCAATTACCTCCACTATAACACCCCCAAAAAAAAATGAAACACTTTTTGGATCATTGTCAACACCTGTATCCACCCTGTTCTGAGATGCAACATGATTACTGCGCCTCTCTTAGCCTCCCCTTCTCACATATGGAACAGTCATATAAAAAAAAAACAATTTGTTTCTTTTATCAACTCATTCTATCTATCTTATTTTGGTCTTCTGTGCAAAATAAATAAATAAATTACAAAACAAAACAAAAAGAAAATAAAGAAAATATTCAAAGAGAAAAAAATATGGTTGTATTTTTAGATTCTCAGTGAGAATTTTTTGTTTCATTTTTTTTTTTTTTTTGAATGCACCTCTTAACCAGGTGAAACAAGAATTCATTGATTGATATTGGGAGGGATGGCAACCTCACATGGCCTTGGCGATGCAGAGGTTGGGCCTGGCCCAGCTAAACATTGGTGTGTGCCAAGCAGGGGTTGGGTCATTGCCAAGTGCACTTGGCTCTGTGTCAAGTAAACTCGGGTGTGTGCTAAGTGCTCTTGGGTGCGTGCCAATTGCGCTTGGGCAACATTCTGCCAACCTTGGCAAGGTGCCCAGATGGGCTTAATCTACCCTACATAGATGTAGTACTTATATCTTCAAGGAAAGTTATGCCTCTACTAAGACTATCAGCTACAACTGTTGCTCTGATTTGTATTTGTCTCCACATGAAATCTTGACTCTATTTCTCACTTATCATCTCGTCTGTGAGCACAATTATCACTCTGAGTTTCAGTCCCCTGCACTCCAAAAAAAAACTTGCTCAACTGCCTGCAGTTGACATGCAGCATGCTCCGGCCAAGCTGCCATCCAAACTCCATATGTTTGCATATGTCATTGTGCAGTTGGCACAGTGACTGTGCATCCAAGCTTGGTTGAATCACTGTTGGAGAATGCTTGGAGTAACAACAGAAGCTTCCTGGTACTTTCAGCATGTCAACTGCAGGCAGTTGAGCAAGTTTTTTTTTGCAGTGGTAGCTTAATAAGAAGGCAATCAGAGCATAAAAAAAAGCAGAAAACCAAACAAACCCATTCTTTCTAAAACAAACATATATGATATGGAAAACAAACACCAATTGATTGAAAAAGAGACGTGAATGGAAATGGGGCTGATTAAGTAAGCATGTAGTTTCATCAAACTATCAGTGGGGGAGATGATGCATCTTCAATATTGAATATTTATGTATGTATTTACTTTTTTCTGTTTTTTTTTTTTTTTTGAATTCCTTTAATGTGTGTGGAGATATAAATTTCTAGATGACAGCTGAAAGTAGCATTGGATAGGAAGGTGTCTGACAAAAGCAAGGGGAAAGAGTTCAATCACGAGGCCTGAAGTTGCGTTCGGAGCTACGCTCGAATCCGGCGCCACCACTGGAGCGACCGGCACCACCTCTGAAGGATTGACCGCCGAATTGAGATGGGCCGCGACTGTTGAAGGGCGTGCTCTCTCTGCCCCCGGCACGACCCTGCGAGTAGCCTCCGCCGCCTCCGGCTCGACCTTGCGAGTAGCCGCCTCCGCCTGCAGGTTTGTGCTCACCACGGCCCCAAGTATTGCCCCCTCCTCCTGCACCACGGCCCCAGCTGTTGCCGCCACCTCCGCTGCCACGTCCTTCCCAGCGGTTGCCGCCACGCGAGTTTCCGCCACGCCCCCCAAATCGAGACATCCCCCGATCGTTGTTGAATCCCAACTTTTGCAAGAATGCTGGCGAGACATACGGCTCCTCCGGCAACAGCATCGCCGAGACCGCCCACTGCTTCAGACCGGTCAAGATCGACTCCTTGGTCGTCCGGATGTCCGAGGCCTTTGAGCCGTAGTAACCCAGCAGCGAGCCGAAGGACTCGCGGATCGCTTCCTCGCCGATCGATGGGATGATATTCTCCTTGAGGTTTGCGTCGAACGATTCAACTCGGCTCGAAAGTGGCAATTGCATCTGGACCTCCTGGGTGGTTGTTCGGGAATCACCCTCCCGGGAGCCCGATCTTTGGCTGGAGGATCGCGAGTTCCGATTGTTCAGCGACGACCTTTGTTGGCCAATTTGTTGCATGATCGTCGGCGCGTGCGCTTGTCCATCCTCATCAATCTTGCGAATCATTTGGGTCAACTCGTCGTTCAGAGCAGAGACCGGCAAAGGCTTGATTGGGATCTCTCGTAGCGTGGTCGGAATGTAGTTGGCTTCAAAGGGCAACAGGATCAAGTCTCCTCGCCCCGCTTTTCCAGCTCGCCCAGTCCGGCCCACTCGGTGGACGTAGATGTCTCGAGTCGTAGGTACCCCAATTTGAATGACTCGTGTTACTCCAGGGTAGTCAACTCCTATTGATGGTAGAAAACAAATGAGGTTAGCTTTCTGGTAATAAAAGACTGTGAATCAAGTCGCCATGAAATGACGCACCTCTAGCAGAGACATCAGAAGTGACCAAGACTTGGTAACCACCACCTGAGCCCGCTCGGAAGTCTTTAGCGATGTTCTCCCTTTCTTTTTGTGTCCTCCCACCGTGCATTTCGTAGACTTTCATTAGGCCAGCGGAATTCCACGGTAGGTGACGTCTAAAGCAGGAGATCATTTGGCTGAACAACTGAGTCATCCTGGTGGTAGGTAAGAAGATGACGGTTTTACCGGAGGGATTTGTTAGCTGATCGTGAGCGAGAAGGTTGAAGATGTGTTTGATTTGTTGATCTGGGTTGGGTAAGATGGTATAGTATTGTGGAACATGGGCATGGACGTTGCTTTCCCCAGAGGGGACACAGTCCACAATTTTGGTATCTCTCTTCATGGTTTGTTGGGCAATCCGGTGAATTTCGGGAGAGATGGTAGCGGAAAACAAGTAGGTTGATCGTTCTTCTTTGGGAGGCAATTGTCGGACAATCTCATCGATCTCCTCCTTGAACCCCATCTCTAGCAGTGTGTCTGCTTCATCCATAATCAGAGTTTTGGCAGTACTAAGGTTCTGACGGACGGCGGGGCTCGTGTTCAAAACATCATTCAGTCTTCCTGGAGTGGCAACCACGATATCACGGCGGCCACGCTCAAATTCACGAAGTTGTAAGGCTTTGCTGGCCCCTCCGACAAACAATCGAACTCCGAACTGCTTGACGTGTGAGGTTAACTTGATAGCTTCCTGAGCAATCTGTGTGGCTAGTTCACGGGTGGGTGACAAAACCACGATTCCGGTTGTCTCGGCCTCATATCGTCTCATGTGTTGAATAAGATGCTGGTGACTCGCGTCTGGGTTGTGGGCCTTAAATCGTTCCTTCTCCTCCTCGAGGTCCCGGAGACGAGATTCTATGGCGGGGATTAGGAAGGCAAGGGTCTTCCCTGTTCCAGTTTTAGCCTTGACCAATAAATCCTTTGTCTTGGTCTCGCCATCCTCGGTTTTTTGAATCAGATTGGGGAGATCACTCAGAAGTTGATCTTGCACGGCGGACATGTGAGAATAACCAAATGGAGATTGGGTGACGGCTCGGTAGAGTGCTGGGGATATATAGGATTCGATAGTGGAGAAGGCTTGGGTGGTGGGCTTATCGGAGGCGTCTTCGAGTTCATCTTGGGGACTTGCATCGACGTCCGTCCTCGCTCTCAACGCAGCGGTAGAATTAAGATCCCTTGCTGAGACGGAGAAAGCTGATAAAATTGTGATTAGTCAGTTAACAGAAATGAAGTTGAGGATTTCGTCTTGAACAGAAAAGAGCGAAGAGAATACTGACCATACTTAGCCGAGAATGATATGGGTGATTGTTGAGGTTTTGAGAGGATGGGGAGCTTGGAAGAGGATAAAGAAATCGCGGAGAAAGCGACGGAGGGACGAGAGGGGGATGGGGAGGAGGGCAGGGAGGATAGTAATCTGGAAAAGGATGATGGCTTGAGCGAATGGGTGATGATCGATCGACGGGATATGGGGAGCATTTTGGAAATCTTTTGGGAGGAATAAGACGAGAAAGAAGAGGGAGAATGAGCGACACGGTGGAAAGAAAATTTGATCTGGTGGGAAGTGGTATGGATTTATGCAAAATAAATATCAGCCAATTATGCAATATCACCAGAAACAAACCATCTCTTCTGCACACACACAGCTTCAAAATGGGTGTCATATGGCGTCTTCCACTGGCTGCAGCAGTTGCGGGAGGACCAAATCTGGGTACTTGATGGAGATACCATCATCATCAAAAACTGATGATCGGTAGAATCATACATTCACGAAAATGTCAATACCATGCACACCACTAGCAACCCTAAAACTTGGTGGTTGAGCTCTTCCTACATAAACAGTGGATTTAGTGGGATTCACTCAACCAGCTAGCCATCAACATGAGATGATGAGACAAAATGAAACACAATTCCCAGGTCTTCTTGTATTTGTGATAAGTATAGTTTATCTCAACCAATCCTATCAACTGCCTGCATAGGCAAATTAGCCTCAAGTCAACAGGCACCCCAAACTGATGAAATAGTTTTCATTGGCTGGCAGGAACCCAATGCAATTGATTTCATAGGTTCTTGCTCAACCAATGAAATTCAATTCATTGGATTTAACTCAGCCAATGAGACCCATTTCCTAAGTCTGGGAAGACCAACAAATTTCAGCAAAGCTGTGCCAGGGAGGATTCCTCCGCAGTAAAATTTTACCAGGGAGGAATCCTCCATGGCACTTATTTCTACTTGTCTGAATATCCCCTGAAACACTTTTCAACCCTTCGGAGCCTTTGGAGAAGTCCCTTTACTAGTGAGCCAATAACACTTCTCTGAAATCTCCACATTTTCTCTTCTACTGGTATCAAAACCACCCCTGTCCAAAAGGCCCCAGTTTCTTTGTCCAAAGGTGGCTAATTCATCTGCACTGGTGGCAAGACACCTTTAGAGGGATCCAAACCACCCCTGTTTAGTAGGCCTTTGGAAAATTAATAAGTTTCACAGAAATTCAACACTTTTTATGGTACTTGCGCTTTTCAAGTGCCAAAAATTATCCCCTGCACTGCAAAAAAAAACTTGCTCAACTGTCTACAGTTGACATGCAGAAACTCCCAGGAATATTCTGTCATTACTCCAACCTTTTTCCAAAAGTGATTCAACCAAGCTTTGATCAAAATGTGAGCTACCTTGATGCCAGGAATAGTATTCCTCTGGCTACAAGGGCCACAAAAATTTGTAGAAAAAGAATAAAATATATTATTTTGAGTTTTAGGACATTTTTATAATTTTTAGAGGGGTTTTGGGTATTTTTATAATAAGAAAAGTGTCAAGAATAGACAAAAAGTAGGAAAAACACAGAGGGGCCTGCAAGCAGGGGTGTTGGAGGTGCCCTCTGGAGTCAAGACCTGGGAAACAGGGGTTTTCTTGACAAACTGGGTCCTGTAAACATGGTTTTTTTGAGTGCCCAGGAGATAATAAAGGATAATAAATGGCAGGAATTATGATATATAATAATTCCTGCAAGGATTAT
>LAVV01013938.1:5480-24580 GCA_001263375.1 Puccinia sorghi
CAAAAAACCGGGTGTATACGCGGAATACCCGGGTACGTTTATCAATGCCCAAAATTAATTGATGAGAAAACGGATATGGTGGATATAAATTTAAAAAAAAAAAAACTCAATTTTATTGAAATTAAAGTTCACCATAAAATTCTACACCCTTTAAAGTGTGGGAAAAGAAATTACAATCACCCAATTTTTATACCCATTATCCCTTGACAATTCATTCAAAAACTGGGTTTGTGCACATAAAACCAGGTCCACTGCGCAGCACAACTATCATTGCCGCAACATAAAAACAGGGTGTAAACGGGGAATATTTGGGTACATTTATTAACACCTATAAATTGAGTCTAATTTTTTTTTTATCAGAAAGAAATGTTTTTTTTCAAACTCAGCAGCCCAAGAAGGTCATTGTGAACCTGGCTATTATAAGAAACATATATTTACACTCCATGAATCTTTTTTTCTCCCATCAAAAATTTCTTTCATTGGGGAGGATCCTTAATACCACACCAAGATTCTATGGGTCATGAGTGCTCCGTTTAGCTTTTGAATGGGAGGTGTTCAAGATTCTGTATCTCATCTTCAGAGTCCCAAATTAAAGGAAACCCTTGGTTCTCATCTGACATTCTCCTCAAGCCTGGTGCAATAGGAATCACTGGGATTGTGACAAGGTATCCCAGATCACATCAATAAAAAAAAGTCCAGAAGCTCTCGTCCAGTCTTCATAGTTCATGATCAGTTGAGGTGGTGTCAGATTGCCATGATGAAGGTGCAGTGTTGATGCCACGGCTGTGACAGTTAAAGACGTTTTGATCTGTGATTGATTACCAAATGAAGCCGACACACTTTGAAGAAAATTGAGTTAGAGGAGAACAAAAGAAGTGATAAAAAAAAGAATAACCAACATTGAGATCAGCTGAGACGGGTGTTGAGTAGGGCAAGATGTTTGGACTTGGAAAGATAAAAGATGGACAAGCTAAAGTGAAGTTGATTAGTGGCCAGAGCAATGTTGATAGATGTGACGGAGGTAAGATCTCACCAGACAAGGAAGGACTTGATATGAATTGAAGAGAGAAGGAATATTGAGGAAGAAGTGTAAGAAAAGAGAAGAAAAGAAGTAAAGAATTGTTGATGAGGATTGATGTCGAGTAGTTGAGGTGATGTGTTGATGTTGTGAAAGTCGGATGAGAATGGTTGAGGATTGATTACGGAAAAGGAGAGAGAGGAGGGATAATGGAAGAGAAGAGAGAGGTTTCACATTTGTGACATGTTGTGATTTTTACAACAGTCTCGCCCGTGATATTCCATTTGGACCCCCGTGTCTGACCCCATCCCGACTCCCCGTGCTGTAGTTTCTCCAGCCCATCTTTTTCGCGAACCGTTGTTCGGCTGTTCTGTGGAATCATGTTTTTTCAGTCGGACTGGTCATTGATGGTACACCTCTTTATCGAGCAAGAAAGCCAACAGACTCTGCGTCTGATCTCCTAGAGCTTTTATCTCTGCTTGTCTTAACGGGCCGATATACCGAATCTACAAACGCAGATAAAGTTTTACTGTTTGTGGTGTGTATCATCAGATTCAAAGGGCCCAGCCATCACAGTCGGTCGGCTTGTTTCGACATTCTCTCTCCCGACAAGCGCGTTCTACTTAATGGCCCTACGCCATCAGTTGCTGTCTCGCGAATGGGTTTCCACTTGCTTGGTGGGCATCGAGATGCTGCACTGACATTCCAATGCTCCCGAAAACCCTCCCCGAATCGGAAATACCGATTTGGGTGCTTTCGGGATCGCATGGAGTGACACCATAGCAAGAAAAACAGCAGGGGTCCCACTTGCAATTTGCAAACAAAAAGCAGGACAACAGCTAATACAATGATAATAATCCTCTAAGCAAGAAGAAGGGTATCGGCAAAATCCGGCAGAGCGCCACGCATGTTCGATTTCATGTTGGTTTGCCTAATTCCATGTCTGTGTGAGAATATGATAGCAACTCATGGTGAGGGTCGCCTCCATCGGTGGTCTCACCTCACCACATATTATACAAAGTTCATTGCCTGACACATTTGTTGGCACGGCAGGTTTCAAATGAAAGCTCGACCCAGCCGGTCTGTTTTTCTTGCCTGACATATTATGCCTGTCAGAGCAGTTGGGCCAGGCAGCGGTTGCCTCCAGGTTTGCGCATGATGATGGTAGGATCCTACTCATGGGACCCAACATCTTACCAAATGACTGAAGTGAATGTCAAATCTCGGCGCCGTTGTCACAATCAAGCCAAGAAGGAGCTGAGTACTACTTTGGTTGAGAACCCTAAGGTCAAAAATCTAGAACAAGCTGGGAAGGATGCGTAATTAAGATAGGAATCGGCAGAAGAGTTGCCTTACACATATTACGGTATGTCCACGCAAAAAGAATTGAATCCGCTAACGGCCTTCCTTCAAGCAGGACAGTCATGGAACGGATTGCTCACGCTGCCTAAGAAGAGAGTGAAGGCTAAAAAGACATTGGCTTTGTAAGCTCAATAATGTGAGAAATCCAGCCTACTGGGATGCACGCTATACCGCAGAGCCGCTCTGATCTTCCCTATAGAGACCCCACAACCGATGTTGGAACCTACAAACCCTTGGATTCTGTAAGCAAAGCAAGACTCATTTCGTTGAAAGCAGGCGCAGAAGGCTACTATCGAGTGCATTGTGGTGAATAGATGATTGCCAGAATGTAATGCGACTCATTGAATCGGGGATTTGTCTACCTAAAATTAGAGAATACACGCACTCTAATGAGCCGCCATGGGTGGCTTCAGCAGCTCAGGTACATTGCAAGTCGTGACATATCTGCACAAAGGGAAATTGAGTATCTATTCAATCGATGACAACACAGAGGCCTTTGAAGTACATGGATTTCATCTCGCTCAGCAACCATAGCCTGCAAATGATTCCACACGGCTGAGCACGAGCTCAAAGCGCCTTTCATGGACGCAGCAAAGCTGAGAAGGACCTCAAAACGCCTTTGATGGTCGCAGCAAAGCTGAGGAAGTGCTCACATGCAGCTGTTTTCTGAGGCTATATATAGATAGTCCTATTCTCCTCCTATTGTCCCCCCAATACGCACCTTTGCCTGCTACTTCCCACCTGCCCTCCTCTTCCCCCCAGGCCTAAATCCCCCAAAAAGCACTTGAGCAGCAATCACTAATTAACTTAACAAGCCAACATGGATCATTATCTCGATCCTGAAGAGTTACTACCCCCTCAAGGTCTTGACGATCACCTTGTTGTCTTGCACTATCGAATTTTACATTCTCTACTTAGAGAGGATGAACCACTGCTACTCTTAAGGCGTTTCAATGGCATGACCACTTCCACCCTCGAACTCATTAACCGAATTGCCTGGGGAGACTTCACGGATACAAATATGGCCGAATTGTACCTTCGCATGGAAGACCAGATCCAGAATCTAGCCAGCGGCCTTGATGACGGTACACGCCATTTCATCGTTGAGTTTACGACTCATCTCTCAGCTCAACTCTTTCGGACGTGGACCGCATCCCTTCCGGCTCGAAATCTGCTGGATAACTTGACCCACATAAATGCTGCCTCCATGACGTCCACCTCACCCGGGAGTACGACGCTGGCGTGTAGCATATGTCTTGACTCTTATCTCCCGAGCGACACCTTGGTGGTCTTGCCCTGCCATACCACACACCATTTTCACCGGAGGTGCATTCACGTAAGAATTCTTCTTCCCTCATCTTTTCCCGGATGACTTCTGACCTATTTTTCTTTTCTGCTCTAGTCTTGGTTCACTAAAACAAGCAATCAAGCCCCTACTTGTCCCTCTTGTCGCGCCGAAGTGAGGCTTCCCGCACGATGAATAACCTTGAATCACTTCCGGGCTGGCAATGTAAGACTCTTTATTTCTCTCCCATCTTTCTCCACTGATGAAATATACTGATCGCATTCTTTTTTCTTTCTGCTAGGCTTCCTTCGGAGCATTACGCCCCCAATTCTTTATTTGCTCCTCCTGCCGAGGCGAAGCACACCGAACGATGAAACCCTTGGAACCACCTGCGGGAAGGTGTCCCATTGAAATTTCGTCTGGCTCTCCTCACTTTTCTACATCTAAAGTGCCTTATTCCCCTAATGTTCCCCCTATGTCATCTTCATGTACCCTTTACCCCCTGGACAATCGTAACCCACTCTTCCCAATTATCCCCCCTCAATGTGATCCTCCGGTCACAATGAGTGTTCTTATAACTATCAAGTAATCATAATATGATTCAAATATCACAAGTAGTCAACATGACACACTTCCACCGAATGGCCCTGAGTTTATTGACCAGAATCACTTCCCCTGATCCGGAATGGATATTTTTGAGGGTGTTGAACTTGAATGAACCATTTTGACAGGTGAGGTGACATATAAAGTTATTCTGCAAGGGTGTTTGGGATTTTTTACGATCATTGTTGTAATATTGCGATATTGGGTTCAATCTGATTTCTGATGTGGGAGTGGATGATGTTCATATGTAATTTGATGAGAATGGGCTTTGTTCCAAACACAACTACCAGAAAAAATCAAATAAAGCTGGAAGCAGTTCATATGCAATGTTACAAGAAACCCCTGTCTTTGCTCTTGTTTGTCAACTGCTGCCATTCAGGCAATTTTTTCTGGAAGAGTGAATATGAGTTTTTTTATTTGAACAAAAATTAAATTTATTTCAAGTACAGAGAAAAGGTCCATTTGGAAGTTCCAGGTGGTCACAGAATTTTTTTTTCCCAAGTGCTGGTTGGATTATGGACATTTCCAATTGGTAAGAGATGCATTTCAAGTATAGACCAAAGTTCCGTTTGAAAGTTCCAGGTGGTCACAGAACGTTTTGGATTCTGGAAATTTCCAATCATTAATCCATGAAGTAGATTTAAATGCCTGTTAAATTCAAATTTTGGATAACAAAAATCTCTTGAATCTTTAGTAATAATTTAAATAAACTGAAAAATGTTTTATGAATGAAAATCCTAAAAAAAAAAATTACAAAACCAGGAGAGAGAAGCAGTGGATGAATACAGAGGAAAAGAAGAGAAACTAGTGAGTTAAAATCTGGAGGACTAATCATTCAAGGATACCATATAAAAATGCAATGTCATACTATATAGGTTTTAATCATTTATTATTTAATTGGAATTATTCCAACACTTAGAGATTCTACTTGATCACCAGGGAGTTCATGATGATGGTATAACTCAGAAGATGAGACAAGGGTTCAAATAATGTAAGTTTACAATTTGGGAATTGGAAGCCTGGAAGAGTGATAAATTTGCAAGCTGAGGATGAGACATAAGAAGTCCATCCAATTTTTAGTTTGAAGAGAGAGATAGAAAAAAAAAATTCTCTAATTCAATCTTAAATCCCTATCCTCAAGCTCTATACAATTCACCAGACTCAAGCTTTGTCAAATTCAGATTTAAAGTCAAGTAAATAAATACTTGCACACCTCCTGAACCCAACCACTAACAATAATCAATCCCCCTTCCTCAAGATCCACAAAAGAAAATGCTTCCCTACCTACACCTTATAGACCAAACACTTAATATACAGAGTTTTGGGGAAGAGGTGATACCAACAAAGTGGTATGCTTGGGATAATAAGAAATATATTGGAGAAAAAGCTGGAAAGCACTTGATCAGGTTGACTCATCCAGAGGTGGTGGTCTTGCAGCAACTACTTTATAATTAATAAGGGCAGTCTTAAATGGGGAAGTTTAAGGGATCTGACCAATATTCCAGGAGGGGTGAAATAAGAGAAAAGGGTGGTGTGTGTAGGAGGAGAATATTCACTAGGATACTTCATTTATGCTGGTGGATGAATATGCTGAGGATTTGGGGTCCAAAGAAGGCCTACTTTTATATTCTAGAGGTCCCCTTAAGGAGCTACTAGAGGGCTCTAGTGTATTTAACCATTCTTAAATCAAATTATGCCAAAATGGTGTCATCTTGCACCATTATGGTGACATCTTGCATCATAGTTCATTTCATGTACTTCAATTCATTCTATGTTACCATGAAGGAATTCTGCATTGTATATTTAACTACAAATTTAGCCTTTTTTCTTGAATAGAATGAATTGGGATGAATTTCCATTCACTTGTCAAAGTGTGGGAATCCCGCATTCTATACAGGACTGTTGTAACTTGAAGAATAATTCTCAGCTTCTTTTCTCACAGGTTTTGAACTATGTTCAAACCTTTCATATACCTGCCTGAGCTCTTCTAGATACATAATATAAAGTATTGATTATGTATTTATGGTTCACAGTCCACAGCACCAATTATTTTATTATTTTTTGTGGTAATTTGAGAAGTACCAAAGTAACTTGGTTTAAGCCCAGATGGTGACCCTCACATGAAAAGTCTACTTTGGAAATAATATTCTATTTTTTTCAATAATAAAGACAATATAATTTATTTTTCAGTCTTTTGGATACTCTTGAGTATCTCTAAGGCTGAAAAACTGTTTCACCAGTTATTTTTCCATGGCGCTTGCATGAAAGTGCTTTCATATCATTTTCTTGAATAAATCCAAGGATGTTTGTCTTAAGCGCCTCACATGTCAGTTCAAAAACATTTGTACCTTGTGTTGGTATCAAGCTCAAAAAACAGCCTGATGTCCTGCTCCAGTCAAGTTTTTATCACCCTTCATATGTTTGAGTCAGATATTCATTTCACCTGCTAAAGAAATCTTCTATACCTTTTTCTCATCCAATTTTTCTTGAAATTAAATTTGAATTCCAAAGGATTGTGAAAGATCATGAGGAAAATGATGTGATTCATGCTCCAGGACTTATTTTCTGTCTTGAAATTATCATCACTCATATCAGAAATTGCCACCATTTCATGCCCTTGATATTCTTTTTTTATGTTATGATCACATTGCGAATATGGATAAAAGCCTTTCTAGTTAGCCTCAATTATTTTCTAAATCCAATTCCATTAGAACTGTGAAAACAATCATCCGTAAGACACCATTCAGTACCAACAGGCTCAATTAATCCTGACAACCCCAATCATGGAAGCTTAACAAAACTAACAAAAATCTCCCAAAGATAAAAATTTGGTAGCCAACTAAACCTTTGCATATTTTTAATCACCTGATTTGGCTTTGCATCTCCGCACTCAACTACCCTGATGTTAAACTTCATGATATTACTGCAGTTGGCAAGCTGGCAAAAAAATGAAACCTTGGTTTGGGCAAGTCAGTGGCCGGTAACACACAAACACTAGAGCTTGGTAGGCTAACCAAATATCCTCTGCAAGTAAAAACTCTCTTTTTCCTCCCCAGAAGATGAGCCACTCCTGATGTTACTCTCCCCCAAGCCTTTCTTCAAATCCTCCAGCTCTACTGTGTCAAGTTTTGGCCTTTGTGTTTGCTGAAATGTCAGAGAGGACCCGCAGCTGGTGTCTTGCCACCAAAATTCACAGCTGTAAGTTTTGGCAACAAGGCAGATTTACAGACCTCAGCAAAAAGATCAGTACAGAATCACAACATGCTTTACATAATCAAACTTATCTCTCCACTTGGCTATTCCTCAAATCACTGTGATTGAATCATAGCCAAGGGCTTTTTATTTTGGTGGAGGATTTGATATGATTTAAACATGACCTCAAGCCAAGTTTCAACCAATTTAACAAAGAGTTGTAGTTGAATTGCAGAGGATATCAACTGAACATGAGACCAAGCTTACCAAAATCAGGCTAAACTTGTGCAAAAATTGCAACCAATACACAACAGGGATCAGCTCAGTATTTGAAAAAGTCAAGAGAAAGCACTTGCATGCAAGTGCCTGGAAAAAATTGCTGGTATGTACCAGTCTGTTTACTCTTATTGGGGTATTCTGATTGGTTTGATTCTTGACTTTTTATTCTCTTTTATTCAATGGTGCTTCCAAATCAGCAGATATTATAACTTTTGGATGTAGTTCAATTTTATTTAATTTTATTTCAGTTTATCATTTGATAATTCTGTGATTTCTTATTATTATGGAGGAGATTGAAGAAAGGAGAAACACATCAAATTTAACAACATCAATTAATTTTTGAGAAGAAAAATAAATCTGTCTGTAGAAAAGTTTTGATAGATCAATTGGAAAATTTGATGGCGTAGCATTATCACTGTTATTTCCCAAAGCAAAGTTTATTTGGGGAAAGATAGGCTGTGAAAAAAAGATTGGGCTTCCACTTAGAATCTCAATGTGCATTTGAGTCATCTTGAGCTTGTTCTTCAGGGCTTGAATTTTGACGTTTTGCTTGTTTATCTTCTGCTGCATGTCGGCCAATCAAGTTTTTTTGCTGAGCCGCAATAAATTCATTCCCTTGCGCAAGTGAGTAATCTCTTCAGAGCTTTTCAATGGTTTTGTTGGCCTCTTCAAGTTTCATGCCATGAAATTGGGGCATGCCCTGTGCAGTCTTGTTTTTTGTACTGGATCAAAAAAAATCCAAAATTGATTGCTCCAGAGTAAGACCAGTACACCCATCCATGTGAGTGCCCAGAAAGAGCCAATTTTTTGAGGGTTCTGGAAGTTAACCCATGAATTTCTCTGGGATGAAGAAGAACTCCTGTGCTGGCCAGTACCATTCTGAGACCATGCTTTAAGTGCCCTCCCACAAACGTTGTTGGAGGAATCACCTGACTCTGAAATTTCCATCAACCCATTGACAATGTAGACTGAAGTTTAGCTTTTTAGTGGCATTTATTTGATTGGAGGTACTGGATGAGAATCAGGCTTGGAATGTGATGCTAATGTGATAGATAGGGATACAATCCGACCCCAGCGTACCCGACAATATCCAATTGGGTACCGGGTTGGGTTGGGTAATGGACAAGGCCTTTGCCTATCCGGTATTGGGCCATTTTTTTTTTAGTTCTAGGTGAAGTGAGTGGTGGGTTGCTTATTTTTGAGTGAGGAGTGGAGGGAGTGAGCAGTGCACACTGCTGACTCCTGCATCATTTCATGCTCCAAGTGCGAGCAGCAAGCTTCAAAATGGGGTGTTTATTTCATGCTTCAGGTGTGAGCAGCAACAATGAGGGGCAGTGTAAAAAAGGTGAATCAGTCAACTGAGACAATTGAGGATAAGTGAGACGTACGGAAAGCAAAGACCTCAAGATGTATTATGTAGTTTGGACTTGTACACTGTCAACATATATAATGCCATGATAGACTCAATCCTTCAAACAGATGAGGTACTCTAGAGTGTCAAGATACATCTGATTAAAAGTGTAGGTTCAAATGTTTCAACCAACTTAGAAGGCACATTTGCATGGAGCAAGGCTGGTACCACCAAGTAGGTTTTGGCCATGTTGGAAAGAGATGGGAATTGCTCTGAATTTGCTTTCCACAAGACCAGAGGTTTATACTTTGCATAAAGAACTCAGGTTCATGATGATTTCATTGTTGAGATAGGTGATGGATCATTTTTTTTTCTTGGAAAGACTACTGCTGACAGTGGTTTTTGATGTTTCTTGTCGTTCAGAGAAAGAATACACTTCAGATAGAACACATTTCTTGGCTTCAGTTTTGAACGTAGCTAGAATTACTTCCTTGGTGAGACTCATTAAGCTGAGGAAATCCAAAGCAAGCTGACTGGTCTTCAATCAAGGATTGAGTATGGTTGAACATAGGTATACGGGTTTTTTAATAGCTGAGTGAGAGTAGTCTTTCAGTTTGCTGAGAATTGCTTCAGCTCCTGGAATGAGCTCTTGTGTTTCATACCTAGATTGAGCCTATTTTTAGAGACCAGAAGAATTTCAGAAATCAAACATTTGCTGATGCAAGGCAAGCATCTTCACTAACCAGCATCAGATTCTCTGTTAACCAGATGTAGACTGGTGCTGCAAGAACCAATGTAACTTTCTTTTCAAGGGAGATTGTATTGGTTGCCTGGTTAAGTGGCTCCAAGAATTTGCAAAGCTGTTAAATCTTCACCCATTCTTCAGGTTTTAGATCATACTTTTTGGTTAGATCATTCCGTTCACAGAATATTTTGATGCAGTCCCTGAGCTTCAGAGCTCTTTGAAGCATGAAGTAAGTTGAATTACATAATTTGCTAATATGAGCAACCATAGCAAGTTTTTTTACAAGGATGCATTTGGTGTGATCCTGAAAGGCAGCAGATTTCTCGGGGGGGGGGGCTTCAGAGAGGTTTGAAATCCACTGAGATGAGAAACCGCAGTCAAGATATTTATGCAGGATCATTCAAGATAGCTGAAATACCCTGTGGTGGTGTGTCAATCAGATGAGGTAAAGCTTTTATACTGGTTTAAGTAGCTATATTGATCACATGTGCCATGCAACCAAGCCAACAATTGTGGTTATTGATGGGAGTCAAAGTTGCAATGTGGGAAGCCAATGTGTTATTGTTTGAGGGGTTATCAGTTGTGAGAAAAAATACATGATCCTTCAGGTTGAAAGATTTGAGAATGGAAGCCAAGGTAGTTGCAAGTGTTACTCCTGAGTGATTTTCTTCCACAAGCTTGGCAGAGTATCCTTTCCTCAAAGGAGGGATTTTGTGAGTGGATTGCAGAGCCAGAGAATTTCAGTGAAATCATCATGATCAACAACCTGATAAGGAATGTTACTAGTTATGAAGAATCTAGCCACTGCTGCGGCTAAGGTATCACGGGTAAGTTTCTTGGGTGCTTGACTGGTTTTTATAAAAGCTTTGATGCTTCCTAGGTTGTTAGACTTTCCATTGCTTGCCAGTCTGTGGCATTTGATTAAGTGATTGCTCATGCCTTTAGTTGTTCCTTTCTTATCAACTGCAAGTCTTTTGAGGCATGGTACTGAGCCTCCCGGAACACAATTTGCTTGGCAAACATTATAAGAAATTTTGTCAACATTTTCAGTCTTGAAATACTGCCAGCCATGCCCAGCTCTTTTTTGTCTCTTGACTTTGGGATTTAGTGGTTTCTGATTCAGGTGTTATGACTTGGATGTCTTGAGTCGGATGAGGTAGAATCAATGGATTTTTGCTTGAAGTTTGACTGCATACTGCAGCTTGAGAATCATAGCAAATTTGATGGAACTGATGCTCAATAACTGTCGGGTCACAGTTAACTATTGGCATGTATCTGCAAGATACCCAACACCTCCACCGGATATTCCGGGTTCGGATGTGGGACAAGCTACCCGGCCCCGACATTCCGGATCTTATCTCAAGTGATAGATAAGGACAAGAACAACAACACAGGCTCTGCGGAGGAGACAGATAGTCTTCTCCGCAGTCTAGAGCCGCGCCGAGATGGCATGTGGCCAAGGTCACAACAGTACTGCTAGAGTTGTTGAGGTTGTATTAATCTTGGTCTCGTGACTGTTGAATCAACGACATACTAACCTCGGCAGCACTCACACTGATTTGGGACAAGAAAAATTTAAACAAGTAACTTAAAATGACACATTCACCCATCATTCTCAGGTTCACTGTCATTACAGGCCAAGATTTCGGCTTGCTTATCTATGGCCATTTGGGTGAATTTGGCTTCACGTACGCGGGAAATCTGGATTGCCAGTTGGCTCCAATTCATTGACTAATGCCTGGAACTTAATCTTCAGAGGGTCCAGTTCTCGAATTGCTTGGTTATTCAATCGGGTCAAGTCTTTGTACTGTGTAAGAGCCACCACCCATTACTGCGATCCGAGCGGTAAAATGTTGTTGACAGTTGTGACTATGCAGTGCAGTCAGCTGCACTGCAGGGCGGAAAGAAATTGGAGGGGTGGGTGGTGGCCAGTCATCGTCGCTGACCAGGGGAGTGAGGGGTTGGAAGAAAGAGGAAAATCACAAGAGCAAATGTTCGACTTCAGCCACTCTTTGTTGCTGAAGATAGATCCAATTTGAAAACTTCCACGAAAAAGCGGCGGCGGAACCGCAAGCTTTTTTATATTAGAAGTATTTGCGCTGAGGTCTGCGCACAGGACAGTCGAATAATTTCTCTATGGAACCGACCCACCAAAGCTTAACCGTTCCCAGCCCCATACTAGCTTTACCTTTCTGTCGAAGATCAATGCCGACAATCTGGCCGAATGCCGACAATCCGACCGAATCGTCATAATCCGACCGAATGCCCACGATCCGCCCGCGTCTCGATTGGGTGAGCATGACGTCACACGCAGACTCGGGTGAAAAAAACGCCGTTGACCGTTCGCAAGCTATTTAAACGCGGCGCTTGGTTTCTTGCGAGGCCAATCATGAACCACTTCCCACCTTCTTTCTCATTCGCATCCTAATCTGAATCCCATTTCCATTGTCGGACACTTTTAAGACGAAGTGCGAACTTGTATTTATACATAATATAACTCAATATTATTCGTTTTTTTTTTACATGTGTGTGTGATGCCCTTCCCACTCTTCTCTAACCCCTTCCACAAGCCGGCAAGTAACTCGACTCGATCACCATGTGACCAGTCCCCATCCAGTTACAGCCACAATCGAACCAAACCCATTTCCCGTCAATCAAAGTCGTCCATCTCAAGCGCCAGCGATCATGCTCATTTCAACGGCATCCACAAGCCTGTCGTTAGCCTTTCCTCATCCACCAGCTCGACTGTTTCGCCTGATTCAACCCCACAACGCCATCCCATCTCGATTCGAAATCGTGCTCAATCGCTCGCTGCCTCTAATTCGAGAGCTCACCTCAACCTATCTTCCTCTCCCGCCTCCCAGGATGCTTTATTTAAGTCTGAGTCAACCCACCTAATCAAGAAACTCAAGTCTTACGGATCAGCCTCTGAAAAGGCCGTTTTAGGCTCCAAAAAAAAACAACCTCGCTCTCTTCCACTCCGACTCACAAATCAACACAAGGTTCTTAAATGCTTTTATTCTCATTGTTATCAAACGCTATACCCTCTTATGTCTTCGTACTGACCTCGTATAAATAAAATAATAATATCTTTTTACAGCCTCAACCCGCTCATTCTCATCGCTCCTCAACATCAGCAGGTTATCCTAGCGCCCTATCTCCCCGATCGAGGTCTTCATCTGCCGCCGCAACTGTCTTTGATATCGTCCGATCTAGCCGTCGAAGAGATGAAACTACCTATTCTAGTACAGTGACACCCTTCACCCCTCCATTGCCAATCCCTTCGTCGTTCTTGGCCCGCCAGCCCATCGATCTTTCTTCCCGTGATCTCACTAAGCCCCACAAGTTTTCACCTTCCCCGCTTTCGCTGCACCCCAACTTGAATTCGCGTCCTAATGCACATCGTCGGGCTAGCAGTCTTGACTCAATCACCACTGGGTTTCCTCCATCCCGTTCACCACATCAGCAGTATTTTAAAAGCGCCGGCTTCCTGCAAACCTCCAGAAAGTTTTCAGCCTGCTCCAGCGGAATGTCACATTCTGAATGCAGCGAGGAAGTCATTACTCAATCATCCCATCCGGGTTCTGCCCAAATCACTCCTCTCTCTTCTGCTCATCTGCGCAGTAGATTCAACTCACGTGATAAGCGTCATCCTACTCCACGTGGCCTCCAACCTCGCGTCGCCCCTCTTTCCTCACGCGCTCCACTCAGTCCCAAGGCACCATTCCCCTCACACCCCATCCAGCCTGGTGAATTAGACCCCTTAGAGTTAGCCAGTCCTAGTTCTCCCGCAAACTGGACGCTGAATATCTCAGGATCATCAATCGTCGGACCCACTACCTGTCTTGTTCCAGACCTACCTGGCACGATCTTGACGCTCAAGCAGACACCCACTGACTACACGAAGTTCCTGCTCGAACCTACCTTACAAAAAGTCATTAGGGTCGGCGCCGATGGCAACCAACTCGTAGAGTGGGAAATTCGATTGGCATTGCCCACACGACCTCGTTTGAATTCGTCAAATAGGATGCATGATTTGTCTCAGCAACCTAGCCCCAGGACTAGGAACAAAACCAAACCTAAATTACCTGCTCCCAAGTTGCTGTTGAATAGCGACACTCGCCGGACGGAATCACCCATTGGATCTCAAGCTGCAAGTGCGCCCCATGATGAGAACAGCAATCACGGTAAAAAATATGACCATCCCTCTACCTCTATTACTACGTTAAATTTGAATACGTTTCGAGCTAGCGACATCAAACAACATTTAGCTACTCTGCCTGTAAATTCTCGAAAATCAGGGCCTGCTACTACTCATCATTCAGCACACGGGTCCTCTTCATTATCATCTTTATTTTCCGCTAGTCCCAGTCCTGGTAACTGTTCTTCTCGATTAAAACAACTGAATGAACGACCTTCTTCGCCATTGCCATCGCCGTCAGCCTCATCAGCATCATGCTCATCATCTTCCCTTTCACCCGCTGAAGAGGCAGATCATGAAGCTGGTGAGAACAAAAACATAATTGAAACCTCGTTTTCAAGGACAAGGTTTGATACATACGTTCCTGCAGTAACCACCGTCCAGGCTCAACCATCGAGCTCGGATTACTTCTCCATCCAGACGAAGATTGAAACAAAATCAAGACATAATTTGGTAATGCACCCAAAAACTCGAGAAGGCGATATAGCTATCAACGACGGCGATGACATCGAAAATGGTCATGGGCTAGCATTCAACCTCGAAAGACAGTTGGCCCATAGCAAATTGCTCGGCATCTCTGATACAACAGCCAACTTGAAGAAAACTGGCAGTCTTGATCGTACCAACACAAGCGAGTACAACACGAAGAAAGATGAAGAATTTGATTTCAGCAGCAGTCACTTCTATCGCAGCCTGAGCGGTAATAGTAATCGAAGTAGCAATTTGGATGGGAATTCGGTCTTGGAAAAGAGTTACTGGTCGGAAACAGACACGACGACTGGTAGTAGTATCATTAACATGAAAACCCCGAACGATGAACCGGATGATGATTGAAATTCTATCTATGCAGTTTTTTTCCCCCTTCCTAACTTATCTTTTGTCGTCAATCTAGATTGTTTGTAACATGCAAGTGTCTGCTTGGGATTGTTTGTGTAAAATATCGTCCATGTTCACTTCCCTGCCCCTTTCCTTTCTCATTAATGATAATTTATTTGTTCTCCTTTCAGATTATTATCAATTCTTTGCAAAAATTCCGCACTTCCGTAAGGTATTATCTTTATTAGTTGATGGTTTTTGTTTTCTGAATCATTATCTCTCTTTCTTTGTTGCACAGTCATCTGTTTATTTTAGTTTGTCATATTTGCGATGTTTTTTTTCTTCTTCCTCTGCTGCCGTGGGGAGCTCCTTTAGAAACCTGTAAAGTTCTAAATTTATCAACACAGATTGGAATCAGAATAACTCAGGGATACATGTACATTTTCAAGTTCTGATTCACATATTTCAAGGAATTAATTCACAATCTTCTAGCTTGCTTGTAAACAACCAAGAGTATCTATCTACACACAAACTAACCAGCCAGCTTGTGAGTATTGCTTGGTGCTCTCTAGCTTATAAACAACCCTCTCAAACTGAGCACAGGATTTTCTCTCTGTAGGAGCCGTAGGAGAGGCTTATGAGTAAAGTCTTGCTCTTGGCTGGGACAGAAAAAATATTCAAGCCAATATTTGGTGGATGATGGTATCTCCTGGCCTAAGCACTCTGGCTCTGAGGCAGCGCTGTAGCATGTAAACAAGCATGGAGAGGCCTCCAGATAACCTACATTTTCTGCTCCTGCCCATATTCTGAACTGTACATGCATGTCCCTCCCTGTGGGGCCACCATTATACTGGTCTGAAAGCTCCCACCAGGCTGGACTCATGTCACCTTACCTTAGTGCTGCACCATCTGGACTTGTTCTTCCTCAATATGGGGTCAAGCATAATATTGCATGATATATTTGGAATCATTATGTGCTTGAGAGTGTTGTGCTTTGGGTACATTTGGATCGTCCCAAAGAATTGGTCACACATACATACAAATCAAGGTGTGAGATTTTGAGTAGGACTTAAGTTTGGGTTTCAAGTCCCTGTGGATCCAGATCTGCAGCCATTCAATCCTTCTTTCTCCGCTTCATGATCTCTACAGACCCCGTATATCTTTCCCTGCAGATTCTGACTTGTGGGATCCATTCTGGATTCTCATGGGTTGGCTACAGATCTCTGCCACTGTATCAGAGGCTGAAAACTCGAGACAAATTCTTCAATGGGTGTAGCTCCCTAATTCAAGCAATACCCAAGGCTCAACTCCCTCTCTCTCTCTCTCTCAAAAGAAATGGATATTTAAATAAGATGAATGCACTTCTTGGGTTTGGATTCAAATGTTTATCTAAGATTTATTCTTTAATGTGAAAATATAGTTTTCAAAAAATGGAAAATTCATCAGATTCCACTTCATATATGTGTTGATCTGATGGCCGCTTTAAAATATAAGTCAATAATGTACGTGAAATATGTGAGTTAAGGTTTTGGTTGATTTCTTGAGGCCTTCCAAGGTTTAGAGGACTCCATTGACCTTGGTTAGAACCCACCACATCCTTGACAGAAACCTTTTCTCCCTGGTATATGTGTGTGGAATCAGGTCAGCTCACATGGTCCAACTATACCCCAAGTTCATCCCAGATAAACTAGGAGTTTTCTGAAGTAAATCCTATGATAGATAAAGATGCTGCAAGAAGCACTCTTCCTGTTTCATATGGGAGCACTAAATCATTTGAAAAAAAAAAAAAAAATTAATTTCATAACTGTAACTCAACTGATTGAATAATACAAATTCAGCATGAGAAAAATGTAAATGATAAAAAAAAACTCTGAGATGAAACTTTTTTTTTTTTTTTTTTTTTTGAAATTCCAAGACTATTCATTGTGGTAACTTTCTCCATGCCTTCTTCACTTCCTTATATTGATATGAATGCAGTATATTCCTGCTTTCCCAGAAAACAGAAGGATCAATTAGCTCACTGATGGAGGAGCAGGGTCCGCTAATCTGCTCCAATTTCCTTCAAATTGAACATCTAAAATCTCTGAAGTCTGCAGCTTTTCCCCACACTGAAAAAAAAAAAAGGAATTTTTTTTATTGTTGTGGCTCCATCCAGAAAGCCTTATTAATGCAATTTTGGTGCCCACTGATGCATGGGAATTGAATTTTTATGTCTTGGGCCTCTTTGAAATTGAATTTTGGAAATGCTGCCATTATAGCTCCACCTTTCAGCTCAAGTTCTTTGAGAGAAATTGATCCTGAACTCCTCTCCCATAATACTTATTGCCTTCCTTGAGCTGGAGGGTTGACATAATTAATTCAAGTTTTGTTTGATTACAACAAAATGAACAAATTCAGTAGCCTCAATCTTCCTGACCTGTATTTACCTCAGATCATTACAGATGATAAAATAAGCATTAAATACAATCAATCATCCAGTTGAGTGAGACCCTCATTTGAAAACTAATTTCTTGAAAATAAACATCCACCAATTAAATCAATATACAAGAAGCAGATGAAGTTTTTTTCCCCATCTGAGAGCCATATAAACACCTATCATAAAAATAAAGACCCATTTTTCTTGTATCAATATCTTTTCTTGAGCTCATTTTTTAAACGGATACTCACTTTTTTTTTTCTTCTGATATTTATTCTATTTGTTTCATAAGTAACCCCTTGCAAGTCCATCATATTGAGTGCCAATTTTAGTTACAGAAACCTCAATTTGGGTAACTTTCTTTACTTACAGGAAAACCTAATGTGATTCTTTTTAAGAAGAAGAAGAAGAAAAATGAAACTCCCATAAGAAAACTAGAATTATAAAAAGAGAATAAGGTTCCTCAAATTAAGTTATAAATTTATGCACATGAAAGCTGCACAGAAATCCCACTTAGGTCACATCTGGAGAGCATCAGGAATACATTTCTTTTTTCCATAAATTGACACACAAAATGCAAGTTTGTATGTCATCAACTTTTAGTATGAGCAGCCTTTTTTTATTCAAAATATTGCTTCCACCCTCCATACCAGCACAATTCAGCTTTTGTTTTTTCTTCAAAACCAAAGTAACATCATCCATATCCTTATGATTTGTTTCCAGGTCCTACAGTTTTTTCAACATTCCATGTGGTGGAGTCTTTATATATATTTGAAGCTGTGAGGCTCAGCTACTGGGGTGTTGATGTCATTGTGTGGATGGAAAGCTGTGGTGGTTTTACAAACAAAGGAAATTATTTTTGGAGCTTTTGCTTGGCTAAGCAGAAGTTTGAATTTGATTTTTTTTAGCAGTGGAGAATGTGCGGGTAGAAAAGCAATGACGGAGAGTGACAGCAGGGATGGGGGAAAGGCAGTGGTGTTCATGAGGGGCTTTAGCAGGCATTTAAGGAGGGTTAGGCAGACAAGAATTTCTGCAGGGGAAATACACAGGGAGTCTGAGAGGTTTGGGATTGGGTAGTGGAGGCCTGAGAGGCAGGGCAGATGCAGCAGCGGTGTGGCAGAGAGTGGGAATCAATTGCGGCAAGGGTATGGGAATTGATGGACTGCAGGTTTATATGGTGAAGAGAGCAGGGGGAAGTGGTGTTTGGGGGAGAGGGAGCGGTTGTATCCATCTATCTAGTCGTCTACATAGACACAGATAGTTTTGGATATCAAAAAACAGGATTCAAGCCTTGAATCAATCAAGGAAGAATATTCAGAATCTCTTTCTGGTTTGCAAGTAGGAAAGAGGGAGTGTCTATTATCAGAGTGAAGGACAGTTTTATCCTAGTTTTCTGCATTGGAGCCATAGAGTAGCTGTTGCAAACAGAAGGTAAGCTCTCATTTAATCAGCTACATAGTTTTTTTTTTCCACACTGTTGATCTCAGATATCAGAAAAATCATTTGAAATCTAAGAGGAAGTTTTTTGTCTCCATGTCACTCAGACAGGCCTTTGAGGCTCATCTCCAAGCAAGTGATGAAGAGTTGTCTAGTGGAAAAGAAAGTATAATTGGTCTCAGCGCTTCTAGAAATAAACAGGTGCTGGTATCTTACAAAAAGGTTTCTAGTAGAACAAGCTCCCAAAATCACCAAATACCTCTTTTGTCTGGATACAGCTCATTTCAAGCAGGAATTCCACATGGTGCAAGAATTGTTATATCTTCTCCTTGAGGTCTTGTGAAAAATATTTGGAGGAGTCATAGTAAGTTTTTTTTTTTTTTTTTCTTTGGATG
>LAVV01013938.1:25204-42860 GCA_001263375.1 Puccinia sorghi
GCTTTTTTTTTTTTTTTTTTTTTTTCTTCTGCCTGATAGTGCTGTATCATAGTGGCTCTTTGGAGCCGCTGAAACTACAGTGATGATGGCCCAATCCTTTGGCCGCTATGCTATGCTATTTTGGCCAAATAACATAGTGGCCCACTTCTGGAGAGGGGTTTTTTTTTTTATTGGAGTTGGAGGAAGTGTAGTTGAGCCAAGTTGATTTTCCTTTTTCAGATGCCAAATCATGGCAGCATTTCTGGACAGATCAGCAGCTTATCACACAAGCCTCCCCCCCTTTCCCAAATACAGACATTTCAATTTTGAAACCCCACACAGTGGTCAGCATCAGGATATTCTGCTCAGCCATGCAAATAAATTCTTTTTTCTGATCCTCTTCATTGTCGAAAACAGAGAGTTCTCACAATATCAAGACTCTTTTTGGAAGTCTCCAACCAATCATATCATCTAGCTAGATAAGATATACTTGATGTTGATTGTGGGTGCGGTTAAGTACGGGGACCCCGTGGTCGCAACGGGGGGAAGGAGCCCACTGTTGTGACTGGTGAAAGAGAAAGAACCTTCAACTCATTACGAGTGAGGAAAGAGCTTAACTATATATATAGACTACAAGTAAGGCTCTAGCCAGTTCGATGCAAGGTTTGTAAGTACATACTCCTAATCCATAACACCGACTGTCCTGTGAGGAGTCGCGCCGGAAAAAAAGGAAAGCGAATCGGAGACGATGGCGAATGCGAAGAACAAGCCAGCAGGAACAGCGGGAGGAGTGAGCAGCACTCGACGAGGGAGCGGGCGGACGACGGCAGCGATATGGCAGCTGAGCGAGTCGTACATGGAGGTGGGTGGTGCTTCCACCACGCTCTTTCTTCTCAATCGGCGCTCACTCCCTCTTTCCCACTAGACCACCCCAAGCTCGCTGCTCCTCATCGATGTCGCCTTGGCCTTCCTCATCGGCTCCGCCTTCCTCCAGCTCATCTACTGCCTCCTCGGATCTAGCTTCCCCTTCAACGCCTTCCTCGGCGCTTTCTCTATCCACGTCGGCCAGTTCGTTCTCCTCGCTAGCTTGCGCTCTCAGGTCAACCCCATCAACTCCAACCAGTTCGATTTCGTCTCGCCTGAAAGGTCCCTTTTTCTCCCCCACCTCCCCTTTCGTTCTTTTCATCCCCAGCTTCCTAACTTCTGATCTCTCTCTCTCTCTCCCCTTATAGGGCCTTCGCTGACTTCGTCTTCGGCTCCTTGATCTTGCATTTCTTCGGCTTCAACTTCCTCGGTTAACATCGAGCCATCAACTCAAGAAACGTCATAACACAAGTCATCACCAAGAACCTCCTTGTTTCTAATCTTTTCTTGTTAGAGATACATTACACCCCCCCTAGAAAAACAAAAAGAACCTATTCCAAAACGAATACAAAAAAAAAACAGAGGGGAAAAGCAAAGCGAAAAAAAAAAAGAAACTCGTCTCGAGCGCATGGTGCATATATAGGTTGCAAAAAAGAAAAAAAGAAAGAAAGCTGCCGCCTGGCTGAGCGTGATCAAGAGGTGATCCTTCAGGTATGTTTTAATGGGGGGATGCGTAGGAGGGCACAAAGAACTGAGAAGACAACGGTGATGGAAGATCTGGATCATGTATATATACTACCAAGACAAGGGTTTTGAGAAGGATTACGCAAAGTGAATGCCGTGTTTATGGAAACAAGCCAACAGTCTATGGACATAAAAAAAAAATACAAGTTAGCACTTTGGTATAAAAGTAAAAATTAAAGAAGAAACTTGCGCGAGGAAATCGTCGACATCCATCTTGGCTGATCGTGAGTCTGAATAGCCCGATTCATTCAGTATTTTTTCTAGCTTGTTTGCGAAGGTATCGGGGGCCTCTTGATCGACGATAATCTGGACAAGGTAACAGCCAGAGTCAGTGATAAAACCAGGGGAGAAAAAAAAAAAGGGGGGGGGGGAATGGACATTTTGTTGTTGAGATTGCCAAGTTTTCCAATTAGCTTCGAGCATGTTGAGGGTAGCACTAGAGGCGAAGAACGAGGCCCTGATAGTTTTATTTCTACGATTGAAGCAGATGCGGGTGAGGCCATCGAACTCGTTGAAGGCAATATTAGGGGGTGGATTGAGGGGTTCGATCTTGACGACACAGCTCTCGACCAAGGGAGGCGGCCTGAAGTTGGCCTTGCCGACATTCAGCAGATGGGCCACTTTCGAGTACAACTGCACATTCACAGACAGACGCGACCATAGCTTGCTCCCCGGCCGCGCACAAAGACGCAACCCAAACTCCTTCTGAAACATCAGAATTGCCACCCGGAACATGGGCCGATGCTCCAACAACTTGAACACCAGTGGCGACGAGATCTATGGTCCCCTTCCTTGCCCAATCAGCGCCCGCCCCATGCATGTTCTCTCAAGAAACAGACTGACTGACTTGGTAGGGGGTATTACTGATACAGACGTCGAAGTAAGGCAGGTCTGTTTTGAGGAAATCGCCCACGACGATATCAAGCTTGCGTTTAAAGTTGAGATCTTTAGCGTTCTGGAAGCGCTTCGAGAGCTCGAACGCCATTCGAGGGTCCATTTCTACCACCGTGAGATGCTTGCAGTTCTTCTCGAGGATCTTCACCGTCAGGTTGCCCGTGCCTGGGCCTACCTCCAACACCTTGTCCGTCGTCTTGAGATTTGCCTTGTCTACTATTGTTTGCGCTACTAACGGATTCTTTTGGGTTTTGTTTTTAGTTAGAAATGGTCTCTTTCTCCGGCGTGACACATACAAGGAGGCTTACCTTCAGGATGTGTTGGCCCAGCTTGTCCGTGTTGAAGATGGGATTGCTCGCGCCTCCTCCTGCGCCGGACTGCTGGCTGCTTGATCCATGCGGCTTCTTGCTGACCGTGTTGGAGTTCTGGTGAAGCTTTGTGAATTTCTGGGTCGTTGCTCGTGGCATTTCTCTTTCTTATTTTATTTTTATTTTATTTTGGTCCCGCAAAAAGTCACACTCTGCGCAGTCCGCAGCTCACGCAGTCCGCTCTCCACCGCAGCACGCAGCCGCCCTACCAGCATTGCCGTGTCGATCGGAATAAATCAGACTTCCCAAAAAATAGTAACAACAAAATGGCCTCAGAACTACTCACAACCCGTAAGGACAGTTCATCTCTGCAACTAATAATTACTCTGCTGACGAAATGGACCTACGACAGTTCTAGAATTAGGCTTCGACTCGTACGTCATTCGTCGTTATCAGTGATAATATATCCCCCACCACACCTTCGATTAGCCTCATATCTCTTGTCCCCTCTTTTCCTCTGGTTCCATCATTCAGATCCAAGGCCGAAAGAGCTCTCAATGCTGTGAGAAAATCAAATTATCTTCCCCCCCTTTTTTTTAAAAAAAAAAAAAAAAAGCCGACGTCATGGTTTTTCTAGACTCAAAATCGTAGTGTGGATGCTGCGTTAGATTGGTTGGAAAAATATGGAGATAACCCGCCTGAAGAGGAAGAGAAACACGGAGAGCAGAAAGATGAGCCAGCTCCCACTACCGCCGCAAAGCCCGCATCAGACCACACTCAAGGGAACATGGTAAACCAAAAGCATCCAGCAACAGCGTCTGTCCAACTTCCGATCAACTAATGGGATCGTTTGTTTCTCAGGCTAAAGGACTCAAATGCACTGAATGTGATAAGTTTTTTAAGAATAATGCCTTGGCTAGTTACCATTCTGAGAAAAGTGGGCACATCAATTTCGACGAGGTCGAGTATGAAGTTCGTCACACACAATCCCTTCCATCTTCCCACAATAAAAAAAAAAAAAAAATCTTGCTAATCCTGTTCTCACCTTGATTTGATCTTCGTAGGCTAAACCATTAACCGAGGAAGAGAAACAACAAAGGTTGGAAAGAGTATGTATATTTTACTCTCTCTCTCTCTCAGACCCGTCCATGTCGCGGGACTGATGAAAACTCACCATCAAAGCTTCGTGAACAATTAAAAGAGCGACAAATAGCCAAGAAAAAATTGGAAGCCCAAGAGAACAAAGGTAAGCCAACCTTAATCCTCCTTCAGAGATGAGAGTTTCGACGTTGATCCCTCCCCCTTTTTTTGCTTTTGTTTTTTATATATGTATTGATAAGCTAATGAAGCCATCCGTCGCAAGGGAGGTAAAGACATGGTGAGCATCAAGGAAGAGCTGAAGCGGAAGGAACTGGAGAAGGAGATTGCGCAACGGAAGAAAGATAAGCTGGAGGACGAGAAGGCTCGAGCGCGAGCGCGGGCGGCGATTGCAGAGGATAAAGAAGCACGAGCGCGAAAAGCGGCGTTTGAGAAGAGGTGTGTGTGGCGCTGCTTCCTGGTCGGATGTGGGCAACCCCAAGACGGGATATCTGAGAGGGCTGTCTGTTGGCAGCAAGCGCACGGGACAGCCGCCGGAGCCAGAGAAGGTGGCCAAGCCAGTGCCGAAGAAGCGCACGAGTGGGTCGGAAGCACCGGCGAAGGAGTACACCGAGGGCCGGTTCCAGCTGCGTCTTCCGAGCCCTGCAGGCTCGGTGATCGTGTTGACACTCGGAGCGGAGAAATCGCTGTTGGACCTCGCCGAGGCTCTGGCCAGCCATCCGGACTTCCTCGCGTATGACGACGGCAGGCCGAGCCTCTCGCTCCGCTTCTCTACCACCTATCCTCGTAAAATCTTCTCCCAGGACGACATGGCTAAGTCCGTTAAGGTTCGTCTCCCCCCTCCCGTTCTTTCATGAGCTTGCTGCCGCTCTCTGATCCTCCTCCTTCCCTCTCGTGACAAAGGAATTGGGCTTGCTTCCTTCCGTCGCTCTGGCCGTGTCTTACGTCTGAACCTTTCCTTCTTCCTCTTTCCCTTTCCTCTCCCAATCAACATAACTGTCTGATGATATATGTATATATATATATATATATGTGTGTGTCATTTAACAAAAGTAAAGAGGAGATATCGAAAGTGATGGCTCAGCTTCCCTCTGCAACCCTTCTCGATGATCTGTGTATCTTCTGCCCATGTTTTTTTTTTTTCTCATGAGGGTTCTCCTGACTTGTAATGCCATCATTGTTTTTTTTGTTTTTTTTCGTATTGAAGGGGGGATAGATGTCATGTCAGTAAGATGAGCTTGTGGTGATTTACTCAAGATCTGAGCTTGGAGTCTAGACCTCAAAGATGGCTAAAGCTTGTCTAACTTCCCTTGTTCTTTTTTTGGGGGGGAGGCAGGGGCCAGGTGATACACACACACCTTTTTGGGGGTGGTGATTCAAGTTGGCGGGTGGGTTGCGGGTTGAAAGGGGCTATTTTGGACGGGGGTGGGTCTCACCTACAGATCCACCGCATCCATATCTGTTTTGCTTTCACAACCCGCGACCCCAAAACAGGGCGGCTTGGTCCGAAGATGCAAAACTCAAGCTGCCAAACTGACAATTCTGCAACCCGTAACCCCAGTGTGTATGCAGGCAGCTTGCACATCACACATTTACAACCCCCAATTAGCCGCCAAATTGGGACACGGGTTAAATCCATCAAGGATTCAACCCGCGCTGTGAGACTCCTGTGGGACAAATAATAATGCTTGGTAAAGATCCTCTGAGCGGGAAATCAATTTCTAGATAGTTCAAAGCTATTACAACTGACAGATGGTTTGAAAGACCTGCCCCTCTAATAGTACTACATAAATATAAGGAATCTTGAATCCATAACTACTATCACCACTCTGCTACTACTAATTGTTGTTACTAATGTACTACTGCTGTTATTCTTGTTGTAAATACTGTTAATAAGCCCTTGTAGACAAAATTGCTGCTTGAAAGACCACTACCACTCACCCTTATTACAGGGGAAACACTACTACTACTAACTAACTAACCACTACTAACGCTACTAACTGGTAGACCAGGACAGACTCCTCTGAGTTGGTGTCTGTGAAGGTGGGGATCTGGCTGGGAGAAGACCTTCTTTTATATTGAAGAGTGATTAATTTTTGCTGCAGGGGAACTCCTTGAATAAGCAACTTTGCAGGGGATCTTGTCTACACAGCCTCAGGTGATCTGTTGCCATACCACCCAAGCCACAATCTAGATTCTTCCAGGAATAGTCATGAACAAAGGCTGTGCAAACCCTGCAGCCACTAGCATATATTGCTGTGCTGTCCACATGTTGCCACCCAAACATTCCATGCACGATGCAATAAAGGCTGTGCAACCCTGAATGCCTCTGCATATATTGCTGTACTGTCCACATGCTTCCACCAAACATTCCATACATGATGAAATAAAGGTTTTGCAGCCCTGCATGCAACTGCAGCCTCTGCATTGCCACCAAACATTCCATGCACGATGCAATAAAGGCTTTGCAACCCTGCATGCACCTGCATATATTGCTATGCGGTCTGATAAGCTACACACAAACAATATTTCACCCACAATTTGGGGGTCTGGGCCTCTCCTATCATACTTCCTTCCTCCCCCCTCTTACCTCTGCTGCCCCCTCCATCCGCCCTCCAACACTGTAACACATAGTAATACCATACCATCCTTGCTCCACACATCCTCCCCTCCGCTATACCTTGTCCACTGTATACATTATAATCTTCCTCCTCTTGCAATACTATAGCCTCCCCTATATAATACCTTCCTCCTCTTATAATTGCCTTTTCCCATATCTTCCTCCTCTTGTAATCATATAAATTTTCCCCATGTTTATTACTACATGATAACTTGCTCCTCTTGTAATGAATGTCTTGTGCATGTAACTATGCTATCAAAATACCTGTGCAATTTGCTTTTGGCATTGTAACGCAAATGGAACACCACAACGGTTGTGTTCAATCTTATGGTATATCACCACGAATTTCAAGGTGACCTTCTGGATGTGGCCATCTAAAAAGAGATATGTTTAATAGATTGCATGGTATTTTTTGAAGCTTTCAAGATAGCTCACCTGTACATGACCATATTGGCCTCTTGTTCAATACTTTTGAGTATTCATTGTAATTTTTGGCCAAAATACGCCAAAACTCATCTTTCTTCTGTCTGTTGGATCAAATTTCATCCTCAGAAACTTTCAGCCATTCACAAGTTTCTTGTTGTCCTGTCGGAGCCATTTGGTGTGAAACCCCACTTCATGACCTTTCACAAGAACTCAATCCCAGCTTACATCAGCATTCATCAACATACTCAAGGATGATTCCCCCACGTTGTGGAAAGAAAAAACCATCTCAGTAGGTAACTGAGTGTCCTCCTCCGATGTGTATTGTGTACTCTTTGGTTTCACTGCGGAAAACTTAGAATGGTAAGTTTCTTTCTTAATAACCAATAACAAACACTCCCTTGTTACCGCTCTTTGCACACTGCAACCCGGAAAGAGACTGTGAATATTCTGCCTGTGGTGATTTTGAAGTTTTTGACTCCCCCCAAAAATGTTTCTCCTTCAATTGGTTGTGAGATAATGATATGATACAATACTCCTATGTACAAAGTCTCCCCCCCCCCTTCTATACCCAAAACTCCCACATCTCCCCACCCACAACTTGGCCCCTTCCCGCAGCTCCTCCCCACAACTCCTCCCCGCTCCCATTGAGTTCCGGCACCCCCAAATACCCGCTGATTTCCACTCCCTGTAACACTGCCCTGATTTGACTGCCCCTGCGTGCGCCTCGTTCCTCAGGCCCCCTGCTGCGCAACCTCCGGACCCCCTTGGGGCTCCGCCGGCCCATCTTGCCCCCTGCAGCGCCTTCCAAAGTGACTCTCGTCCACCTGATCCTCCTCTGATGCCCGCTTGAGCCCCCAAAACCGGACCCCCCTCTAAATCCCCGTCCGCACTTCCTCTGCCGCCAACGGAAGCTTGCTTATTCCGGCTGACAAAAGCAAAAGTTAATCTGCTCAGCCTAACAAAAGCCCTGAAGATACTTTCCTTTGTTTACTTTGGCCCGCCTCAGCTTTCCGTGTGTACCATGTCATCAGCGGCAGTTACTGCTGAGACCCGCAGTTACCGCCTTGCCTATATAAGCTCCACCGAAAAAAGTTGTTAGCTGTTAGCGGTTTTAAGCTACACTAATCTATGCGTAGCATAGTGGGCCCACCATTACACCAACCCAATCCACTACCTCAACCAACCCAAATTCAATGGACAGCCGGCTGTCTGACTCTGAACACGTGAAGATGATTCAAGCTGGCCAATGCTTCCGATGCCTGCAAGTTGGTCATATATCTCAAGACTGCCTGAAGAAGAAGAACCCCTGCCAATCTTCCAGACCCATTTGCCTCGCTGACCTACAGATGTTGATGGACTGCATGGCAACCAGAAATCAAGCCTCTTCTTCAATAAATGGCATTGCTCAGGAGTAACGGGTGTGCCCCTTCTGAGCAATAGTGAAAAGTTGTTTTTAGATCTTGGAGCTAGTGATATTATTAAATGCAATGAAGTTGATCTACGTCTATTCATATTCATCCCCTTATCTGCGCCAACCTTTCCCAATGCCACACCCTCTTTCAACCCACCTCTCTTTCTCATTGACTCCGGAGCAACTCACAACATGTTGAGCAAGGCTTATGCATGGAAAAACAAACTTCTCAACCCCATCTCATCGAACTATATCAGGATTTGATGGTTCTAAACAACCCGCTGCATACAAAATTAACCTCAAGCTTGAACACAACCCCACCCCAGACAACATGATTATTACAACCCTCAAAGACTCATACAATGGAATCCTTGGTATGCCCTGGATCATTGAAGTACAGACACCTCATTGATTGGTCCAATGGATGTTTTGTCAACTCCTCCCCTAGCATTGCAGCCACCGCATTGGCTTCATCCCACGCCACCAAACCCTCAACAGTGACCCATGGGCTCAGGTTGAGGAAAGCTAGGCAAAGCAACGAGGAGGTGTGTGTTCCGCAGTTTGGGAACACAGCAACACCCCCACAATGTGAGTCCGCAAACACCCCACCCCCCATTCCCGCACTTGAAACAGCTGGCAAGCCTCCCTCCCCTCTAGAAACCTTTAGAACTGGACCACTCCTACCTCCGGTCCCACTTGATTTTGAGTTTTCAAGCATGTCACACACAGTGATTTCTATGTATCTTCTCTGCTGCTGCTGCCACAGCTCTTTCTCTTGGCTGAAATAACCACTTGGGTTGCTTCAAGTGAGATTAATAAGAAGTCAGGAAGACCAATCAGTGGCCCTCACTGTTCAATCGGAACAGAACCAAAAAATTATCCCCGGCTCAACATCCTTCAAGCTCAAAAGCTCTCCTCAATCAATCACTTGCACTAAGCACTGCGACTTGTAAAGTAAACACCTCACTGCCTACCTTATTCAATTCTCCACTGACTCAGGTTGATTTCCTCAAGATCAAGCGCAAGCCATCTAGGTCTCTATCCTCAAGCAACTCAGCATCAACAGCTCTCCTCAAAAACCTCTTGCTTCACATTCTGTTTGTTCTTCTTCTTTTTTCCCTCTCTGCTTTGATGTTGTGTTGACCTTTTTTTGTTCTCTTGCCTTGAATCCTGATTTCCTATCTCCTTCCTGTAGACTGCTTCTCTTTCCTCTTAATATTGCCCTCGGTTGTCTTCTGTTTTCTTATTATCAGACAATTCTTGTGGTATGCCTCATTCTCCATTTTCATTTCCTGATGTTTCTTGTTTTCCTGATGCTCATCTTGTTTTTCAGTTTGGTTTTATCTTCAATTCTCTGTTAGAATCTCATGACTTGATCCCCAAAACATTTCAGCCACAAAATTGGCTTCGTCCCATGCCGCCAAACCCTTGACAATGACCCATGGGCTCAGGTTGAGGGAAGCTAGGCAAAGTGTTGGAATCTGCTCTGTCCCTTGTTCTCAAGCCCCATTTTCCGCTATTATCCACGCTCTCTGACTCAATCCCTCATGTGAAAGCTCATCAACAATGTTGTGAAACTCGCTCAAGAACCTAATCTTGTATCCGTAGTACCATTCCTGAAACCTAACCCATCAACCATCTTGCATCATAAAAATCAGAAAAAAATCTTCTTCATCATTCCTTAGGACTCTCCGGCTTCTCGTCTTTCTCTGTCCTCGCTAAAACTTTCCCATCAAGTCTCGCTCAACTTCCTCCTGACTCTTGTCAGCGCTCACGCTCAACAACGCTCACTCTGCTCTTGCTCAACTGTGGCACATCACAGTGATTCCTCATCAAATTGGTGAGAAGCAACAACNGTAGATTGAACTTTGAGAATTAATATAAACACCATTTTTACTCTACATTAAGGTAAGAGTAGGAGAAAAGGGGAAAATAAAGGGTGTAGGTTATTTTCAGAGGAGAATAAAGTGTAAGGGTTTAATGATGAAGCCTTTTGGACAGTATTTAGGTGGACTATACTGTCTCTAAGGCTGACAGAAGTAGAGCAGCCAGGATAGTAAGCCGCTATTTTATTTATGATAGGTTGGGATCCAGCTCATCATTACTAAATTTTGATTTCAGCTATGGTGTCAAAGGGTTTGAGATTATTTACCAAACACTGAGCCACATCTTTATGGCACACCCACTAATATAGACTGCACAACTCAGCTGGCTGACCCTCTCACATTGTGCACAAAGTGTTGGTTCCCAAAAGATTGCTCAAGACTATTCCATGCATATAACCAACCCATGTATCAAGAAAACACTAGTGGATAGTCAGAACAATGGCAGAAATGTTTCAGGATAATGATTGTTTTAATTAATATTCACCTCCATTATCTCTAAATTCCTTTGCTTGAGCAACAACTATATCCCTTTTTTTTTTTCCCCCAGCACCCATTGGAATTGCAAGCCCATTCGGATTTGGTGTGGAGTCATCTTGCAAGGTTTCTTCATTCTCAAAGTCCATGAAATCATAATCAGACCCACCCTGATTGAGGAAATTGTGGAGGATGTCACATGTCTGTTAAATAAATTAATAAATGTCAGCATCATGAGTAAGGAAGTGTGTGAAAATGGACATACTATTATCCACTCATTTACACTTCCCTGTTTGCTTGAGACACGGAGCCGCAACCCCTTCAAACTTTGAAAGTGGTTTTTCAGGAGCCCAATGCAGTTTTCCACCAGTCCCTCATGCCCGAGTGATGGCGGTTGAGATTGTGCTCTTCATTGGAAAGGATATGATTTTTATTTTGTTTGAATGCGGGGACCAGGTTTGTGGTTGGTGTGAAAGCGGAGTTGGCCAAGACATATTTGCCACCAGAAAAGAAGTCTTGAGGGTTGCTTGCTAAGATGGAGTTGGACATGAGGCATTGGTCATGTGAGCAGCCTAGTCTCAACAAAAAATATGTTCTTGTTCTGATCGCAGAACAAGAGAGTCACAATCCCATAGTGACCTTTGCGGTTGTAATAATCCTGCCCCTCAAGCTGTGGGCAAGTTGAAAGGACCACAACCACCTCAAAAAGGGAGGCAATGTGTGCATATTGCCATTCTGTACCCAGTGTATAACACAACAATAACTCCACTGCTACACCCAAGAAACCATCCTCCAAACATGGGCTATACAGATTTGTAACTTCTGCCTCTGAAGCCCCACAACAAAGGCCATTACTTGTAGTTTTGTGGATGTAACAACAGGTTTATAACTGAGTTACACTATTGTAAGAAGNCCCCCCCCCTCTTATTCACTGTCCGCACTTTCTCCGCGGCCAACGGAAGTTTGCTTATTCTGACTGACAAAAGCAAAAGTTAATCCGCTCAGCCCAACAAAAGACCTGAAGATACTTTCCTTTGTTTACTTTGGTCCGCCTCAGCCTCCTGCGTGTACCATGTCATCAGCGGCAGCAACTGCTGAGACCCACAGCTACCACCTTGCCTATAAAGGCTCCACAGCGGCAACTGACACAAAAGATCTGCAGTTGTTTCTTGACAATAAGTTAAATCTGGCTTACTAAGTCATGCCTCAAAAAGTGCTCGAACAATTTTGCATTATAAGTATCCTCACAGACCAAGATGGCCATAGGCCTGAAAATACTGATTGCCCGTGTTAGCTCAATGGTTAGAGCATCACTCATGAATGCCAAGGTTTTGGCTTTGAGTCCCACAGTACACAACCTTCCTTTTCACTTGTTCAATAATATTCACCATCAGAAAAGAAATCTTGAGGGTTGCTTGCTAAGACGAAGTTGGACATGAGGCGTGTGGGCAAGTTGAAAGGACCACAAGGGTAACATCAAACACAGCCCTCAAACCCAACCTTGTCGAATCCCTTCTGAATCTCCTTGTGTGTGTCAGGGGTTGGCCAAGTAAGTAATTGGGGTTTGAGGTCCAGGATTGCCACCATACACCAATCTGTGTGGAGCTCCACGGTCCCCTCTCCAATTCGGAAGAAGGTTGCCAATTGACCAACCGCCACACCATTGCTGTCGCACCCAAAACGCTTAAGAGCGACCATCATCTGGTCACTACGGGTTGTTGGGGGTGATTGGAGCTATTATGAAAGACCGGGTTGTCGGTGACTGCATTGCACAGCTTTGCTCGACCCATTCGAAAGTGCTGCTTGAAGCGCTTCTCTTCAAGACAACGCAACAAGTAGGCACCAATAATGGGAGCCTTCTCAATACAGCATCATGGGGTTAGGTAGTGGTTGGACCAAACATATAGCAGTGCCAAAATCTTGACTTCCGTGGTGCCGTCAATGATGTCGTCCAACACATAATTCTCATCCTCACCCTCGGAGTCTGATGTTCTGTCATCAGGTGGCCATTCCTCTTCTCCCTCCTTCAGTGTATTGATCAGTACCGCGGCCACAAGGTCCGCTCGGATTGAGGACTGCAGCGCCGAAAGTAAGGTCTTCCTTTGCGAGGTACGGACCATTTTTCTAATCACATTTGTAGAGCTTGTAATTAATTAGAATGAGAATATATTAAATGGATTGGCACCTACATTTTGAAGTGTTAGCCGGATTTTGTAGTTTTGTGGATGTAACAACAGGTTTATAACTGAGTTACACTATTGTAAGAAGGGAGTAATTCCTAGGTAAGAGCAATGTTTCTATCAAGGCAACATACAATCATTGCCTCCCCCCTTTTGGGGGTGGTGAACGAGGCCCACACAGCCCTCAAATCCAACCTTGTCGAATCCATTCTGAATCTCCTTGTGTGTGGCCAAGTATGTAATTGGGGTTTGAGGTCCAGGATTGCCACCATGATCTGTGTAGAGCTCCACGGCCCCCTCTCCAATTTCGGAAGAAGGTTGCCAATTACCCAAAACGCTTAAGGGCGACCATCATCTGGTCTACTACGGGTAGTTGGGAGGGGTGATTGGAGCTATTAGCATCGCACAGCTTGAAAAAACTTGCTCGACTCATTCGAAAGTGCTACTTGAAGAGCTTCGCTTCAAGAGAGTGCAACAAGTAGACACCAACAATGGGAGTCTCTTCTCAATACTGCTTTGTGGGGTTAGGTAGCCGTTGGAGCGAACAGATAGCAGTGCCAAAATCGTGACTTCCGTGCCGCCGTCAATGATGTCGTCCAAGACATAATTCGAGTCCTCGCGCTCGGAGTCTGATGTGCTGTCATCAGGTGGCCATTCCTCTTCTCCCTCCTTCAGCGTATCAAGTACCCTGCCCCCCCATAAGGCCCGCTCGGGTCAAGAACTACAGCGCCCCAAAAGTAAGACCTTCCTTTGCGAGATACGGACCCTTTTTCTAATCACATTTGTACAGCTTGTAATTAATTAGAATGAGAATATATTAAATGGATTGGCACCTACATTTTGAAGTGTTAGCCGGATTGGGGATTCGTGCCTGCTGGAGGTGTTTGCCGGTCGTTTTTCTTGACACAATTTTTCAATCACGGGGGCAGTCTGGTGACCCCAAAATTTTGGGCAGAAATGGTATGTAGCTGTTTCTTGCCAGCTATCCTGTGTCTGACTGTCTCAGTTTCTGGATGAGGCACTCAAATTTGGGGCTTATGCAGGTTTATTTTTGGCGGACAGGATGATTTCCTGATTTACGGACCCGCACAGACTCGCTCGAAACATGTCCGACAGTTTATGCCCTTTCTCCCGCATCGACATCCTCCCCGAGTTGCATCAAAAGAAGAAGCCAGACAACCGACGGAACAGCAACACAATATACAACAACATAAATAAACTTTTTCTTTTTCTGGTTATGTTTTGGAGACAATATACAGACAGACACAAGATGATGATGACAGTGATGATTGACACAACAAGAAAGCTCTTTCTCTCTCTCTCTCTTTCTCGAAAGGAGATTCAGATAAATAACTAAAACGGGATAAGAAGCAAGAACAGGCGCGCCCGAGAGCGAGAGAGAGGGGACCACGACACCCGAACGAAACCAACAACAACAACACTAACAGGGAGATACAAACAAGGGTTGAATAGAGTAGAGCTACAAGAAGCCAGTCGAGAAACAAGGGTCAAGAAGTGCGTAGGTCGATGATCTCGAGATGCATGCGATCAACGAGCTCTGAATGATCCTGAGAGACCAGTTTGAAATGTGCGTCAAGAGGGGACTATATTATATACGAAAAAAAAAAAAACGTACATAAGCAAGCGCGTTTTCCTGTTTCCAAGGAAGGGAAGAAGAAAAAAAACGGACCGTGTAGATGAGGTTATCGGGCGCAGGATGGGGATGGAAAGAGCCGGGCTGGTGGCAGTTACGTATCAAGTTGATGCCATCAGGGTGAATGAGAGAGTACACGCCAACGCTGTAGATTAGAGCACCCAGCGGAGGGTCGATCAGCGCCAAGACGACCGCGGATACAGACAGGGGGAGGGAGATACCTAGGCTGCTTGTGGGGGCTACAGACGATAGCGACGGCTTCGGGGAGCATCAGTTGGTACGATAGCTGCGTATGCAGGTCTACCGACGACATGAAACAGGTCTGCGTAGGATGCGTATGAATCTGTCCCTCCCACCAACACACACACGCATGACTTTAGCCTCTAAAAATAAAAGAACTATACTCGTCACCTACCCAACCTAGCGTCATCAGTCCGTGTTCGTTTTGGTACGAGAATGTCGACTCCTCGTCTATGGTATGACACGTATCGGCCGTTGAAACCTGCTTGGGAATCAGCAAGGTATCTACCACCAACTCTCCTTCCCTCTGTAGACCACATTCACACACACAAGAGTCAATTTATCTTTCCCGATCTTTTTTCAAGTTGAGTGTGGGAATGACATACCAGTTTGCCGAGCAACAGGCCACATAACTCGACACCTTTTTGCGTCTCCGGTTCAGCCATGGCGACGAAAGCGCCAACAAGGTCATTGGGGCAACGCATGGGTCTTAAGGGACGGGAAGATGGTGAAGCATCTGAGGAGGAGGAAGGGAATATGATCTGGGATTTCTCTGTGCGAAACTGTTTAGGTGGAATCGGTGGCGGGGTAGGACGACTACGGTTGTTAGGGGCCGGACGAGCGCTGGCGGCAGAGATGATAGGTGCAGGAGGGGCAAGGCTGGGGAGATCAGCAGACGAGGGGAGGTCGGCGTAGAGGTTTGCACTAGCGTGGGACTTAAAAGAGTTCCCGACGGGCTTCAAGTTGAGTCCCTTGAGCCATCGCCAGGTGGAGGCTTCGCCGAGCGAGCCCCGCCTGGATCGACTGGATGTTTGAGGAGTCGATGGGGGTGATGACTGCTCCTCGGGTGGACTAGCCGGGACCGAGACCGAGGCCCAGGATCCGAGGGACTCTCGGGACTGAGGCTTGGAGGAGGGTGACGACAAGGAGAGTCGACGGGGACGAAGGAGTGCCTTGAAGGTGGATGAGACGGGCGGGCTTGTATGGGAATGGGATGATGGTAGAGCCGTTGGCGACTGATTCAGGCCGCAGAGGTGCTCGCTCGAGATATTGAAGCGCCCCAGCGAAAATGGAGACTTCTTGGGTTTGGATGGCGGCTGATGGGTGATGGGTCTTGAGGGTTGAGCGCGAGGAGAGGGATTAGGGTTGGCTGGGTCCGGGAGATCATAGAGGGTTTGTTGGTGTCGAAATGTGACTCGCGGATGACTGGTGTCCTGGGAGGCGTGTTGTCCAGGGAGGTCAGACTGATAGCTCCGAGATTGGCTGTCCTGGAGACGAGCGTCATGTGAGCAGGAGCTTGGTTGGTCGAGGTTGAGTGCGACGCTCATGCGTTGACCCTGGCCATTACCCAATTCGACGGGCCAGACGAGTGGGTTCCTCTGGGTTGGTTTACAATTTGATGATAGGAAAGAGGAGGATGCAAATGGGGAGGTCTTGGAGTGATGATGGGCCGAGACTCTGTTTTGATTTGTTTTCGGTTTGCCATTGATCGAGGGCTGCCAGGAGGTTTGTCGGATCGGCTCGTAGGGAGGTGATTCTATGATAGTCCAATCGGTTAATGAGGGTATGTTTGTCTCTGGAGCAGGCTGAGGAGGAGTATTAAGGAGTGATGTGGTAGAGGGAAATGAAGTGGATGAGTTGGCGGAATTGTTGAAGGATGTGCTCAGGGTTGGAGTTGATAAGAGTGAGGATGGACTTGATGAAGGTAGAAGACGTGGTGAGTGGTGAGCAAGTGATGGGGTGGAATTAGATTGACTACTGGTAGATTGGCTGAGGCTCGCTTGATTATTAATTTTCGGATTGGATTGTTGGTACTGTGTGTGTGTGTGTTTAGAAGTGGTTCGATCAAGAATATGGCATAGCCGATCAATTTCGAGGGAATGATTTACCTGATTATACCTGTTGGTAAGTTTAGTTTTGATGGGAACCATGGCATCGAGATATTTCATTCCATCCTAGGTTGAAATATATATATATATATATATGAGAGTGATCAAGATGTTTTGAAGGAGTGGAAGGGTGTTAGACTGACTGCTTCTATTTGAGCCCTGTATGCTGGAGGGAGGAGTGAGTATTCGGGATGGGTTGGAAGGTCTTGGAGGATAACTCTGGCGGCACGAAAGAGATAGATGAAGGCGAGATCGATGTCGGTTGCTTGATGGATGTGTGCCCTTGTTGTTTGTTTGTTTTATTTCGTGATTAGCGTAGGATGACAGGTTTCCTTATTTTGAAGGGAAAGACTTACTGATGAAACAGCATCTGGCAGCTTCTTACGTATGATTTGATTGGGAGTTGGTTGTTGAAGTTAATCTTTGCGAGATCTTTGAGTTGATCGAGTGAGGGAGGGGAGCTAGCCATGTCAACTGGTGGTCAAGAGGGTGGTTGTTGGATAGTTTTTCTTTTCTTTTTTTTTTGGTCAACAGGGATTAACAGGGTGAGTGTATGCGTTTACGTAAGCAATTCCAGAGCTCATGTGAAGAATAATAAAACGCTCGCGCAAAATAATTAATTAGCAGTCGGCGTTGAAACCTCCGCACCACAATCTACTACTACTCGACTGACAGCCTTGCAGACATCCCAGAAAACAGTTAGCCACCAAACACACACCTTCATCCCATCATCACCCTCCAATCTCTGATATCCTCTCCACACCACCATAAAACAACATATCCTCTCAATACCTATACAAAAATAAGCAGCTATGATTCCTCTGGATACCCCTTCTCAATGAAATTACTCTCACTAGAGTGAGTGGAAATTAATGATTCACCAAGAAAGCAAGCCCAACACAACATCATACTACACTAGGATCTCAAGTGGGTCCATCATGACATGAGTGTCTGTAATTGATGAAAAAAAAAAAAAAAAAAAAAAATCA